>JAUUDW010044789.1:0-16789 GCA_032361385.1 Panulirus guttatus
GATATTTTATGTGTGTGTGTGTGGGCGCGCGCCCACACACACACACACACACACACACACACACACACACACTTACACACATTCTTTGGTTTATGCAGAAAGCACAAATTTGATACGTTTTATGACAGTAGAGAACGTTCAAGAGATGAGGCTCCACTAGTGTAAAACTCCTTCCCCGAACGGCAGTGAGGAGTGAGTGGAAATAGATCATCACGAACACACACCCAAGCCGTAGACCTAAGAGTGTGTGTAGGCAACGGCAGACCAACTGCAGACCGTAGGGGAAGAGAGAACATGCATTTTCTTCCTCGGGAAGACAATGTGGCCTTGTATCCCGTGTCCTCTCGTCTTCCCAGAGTTACACAATAGCGCCCTTTGTGCCTCAGACCCTGGCTGAATGACACCACAGAATGGAAGACCTCCCTCCCCCCCTCCCTCCCTCTCTCTCTCTCTCTCTCTCTCTCTCTCTCTCTCTCTCTCTCTTAAGACAGTATATGTCTTTTGTTTCCTTGCCATCACAGTCGCATGTATAGCTGCACCTGATTCTTGAGATGGATGTGTTCTTGTGTTGGGACACCGCTATGTGTACCCATGTGTATTTCTGTGTCAGAATGATACATGTATCCTTTCCCATCTGATCTGTCTTGCCTCAGTGTCCGGCTAGATCGTTGTCAGTATAATACGTGTATATTGACCCGTATTATCTATAATGCCACAGAGTCAAGTTAGATGAGAGTCAGCATAATACATATGTATTGACTCATCTGATCTGTCTTGCCTCAGAATCAAGCGAGGTCAGTGTAAGGCTGTTGGAAATGTTCTCGCGACAAGGTTGAGATGTCTCACAGTCTCTTAGAGATGCCTTACTGTCATTCTAAGTCTCTTGCTATCTCTCTTGCTCCTTTTCATTCTCTCTGTACATCTTTCAATGTACGGTTAAGTCAGACTTGATTGAATCTGCTTTGAATCCCCACAAACCTGTCATCTCTTAATGTCCTCAAAATTCACCTATAATACTGAATCTATGCAAATCTTGGTTGGAATTCGAGACCTTTCATCAAAGGCGTCGGATTATTGGTGGTGTCATATCTTGCTTTGTGGGAAATTCTGCCTTGTTATGTATTGCTTTAGTGCCCACTTACTGTTGTTCTTGTTTTGCTGTGTTTGAGGCATATCTTACTACGTTTGTGTCATTTCTTGCCATTTCTATGTATATATAATTCATAGAAAGATGGTGAAATAAAGGAAATAGGTTTTTCATTTACAGTTTCATGATTTGTACACATTCATATATGCATATAACTTTAACATGTATATGTATATTCTCTGGGACATTGTCAGGAGTAAAATAACTTGGCATATGATCAGTACGCCTCCACGTCTCCGACCCAGCAGAGCTTCCCCTGTGTGGAGCTGATTCCCAGCTCACTGCAGCTTCCCAGTAAGGTTAGTAAGACAAACATAATCAGTCAAACTTTTCATTTACAATAAGGACGAATAATGTGTAGTAAAGGTATAGGAATAAGGGTCAATACGACACTTGGCACGGAGATGAAACATTCCAACAGTTGGGATATAGAAAACGGAAGATAAGATGATGACTAGAAATACGGTAGTAAATTCCTTATCAATCCTTCTAAAAGTAAGATGAGTCAATCTGGACATCAGACTTTTTAAACCAACCGTAGTTAAACTAATATACGCCGGGTATAAGATGACTTGGAATGAGATAACCCGGACATAAGACATATCAACTTAATCCAACTTATGGTAACCAATCCGATGAACGTACAGAGATCAATTTAGTTTTGTTTTAGTCTGCTGTTGTACAGATATGTTGCTTTCCAACTGTTATCATGTACCCTAATATATTACCTTAAGGACGAGACAACAAATGTAACCCTGATTACTCTACTTTCACTAAAATTACTTGAAATGGCAAGTTCTTATTGGAAGTCGGCCATTATCATCATTTTTGCAATTTCTGTTATCCAGGTGGGTCTGGGGACCGTATCTCTAGCCAGTCCTGGGAAAGACCACCATAACTCTTTCTAGTGTAAGAGGGAAGAGGGTTCGTTAGATCCTCAAGTTAAATTAGTCTATGTGGGCGCCACCGTCATTAGGGGGTAGGAGCGGGGTGAGGAAGACGAGGAGGCCGTTCAGGAAGACATAAAAGGAGGAGGTGCGCCAGGCAGGCGGAGTATTACAGATCCAGAGGACATTTGCACTCGACTCTAACTGGCAGTGACGTATTAACACCTGGTTTAAATCTGGCACCTGGGAACCACCGCAGGGGTCACACGGGTCCTCTTAACCCGTCCCAGGGGTCAGCAGCCCATAGGGGGAATATCTAACCTCCCTCATCCGGTCTGTGACGCTAACCTAACGTTGCTCGCTTTTTAACCCGCCATCTGGAGGGCCTGACCACTACACCATCTGTGGGGGCCTGACCACTACACCATCTGTGGGGGCCTAACCACTAAAAATACTCTTATTGGCTTGATTTATATGGGGAAGCCCTTGGGGTCGAGAGGCTTATAGAAACGCCCTCTGATTGGCCATACCTTCGAACATGCGTTCTGATTGGCCTCTAACAAGAACACTCTTTAAGTGCCCCACGATAGAAATGCCCTCTGATTGGCCACACACGGAAAAGCACCACATGATTAGAGTGACACAGAAAGCCAACTGAATGGTCCGATGGTAAAGAAAAACTCCGAGTGTTCTCAGTCGTAGAATTACACTACGAGCGGCCGGGCCAACGCAAATATGAATAAGAATTTTTTGAATGGACCGACCGGTCAAATAAACACCCTCCGAGTGACCTGACTCTTGAATACGCTCTCTGAGGGGCATAGCTTTTAGAAAAAGCTCTCTGAGTGCACAAACTCGTAAACCTCTCTCTCTTAGTGACCTCGCTCGTGTAAGCTGTCTGAGTGGCCTATGATCCAAAGTTTGGAAATATGGGCGAGCCGGGAATGGGGTCAAGTTATAAAAACAAAATACATGATCGTTAGGATCATTATGATCAAGTCGGAGAGAAATGTTGTCTGGGCCTTAAATACTCTCCTGTCCGCCATGCATCGCTGGGGTCTGAGGGGTCTGGAAAGGTGATGCCAGGTTGATATGTTGTGTCTGGTCAGCTGTGAGAGAGATTGTGATTTGTTGGAGTCTTATGGCTGGCGAGAAAGAGAGAGAGAGAGAGAGAGAGAGAGAGAGAGAGAGAGAGAGAGAGAGAAGCCAATCAGGCCAAAGTCAGAACATTACAGAATAATTAAGGATGTTAAAGTGTGTGTGTGACAGACGTAAACTACATGACAGAAGGTGAGATGAGAACACGTGTCAGTCGTCGACATGACGCATGTTTTTGACAAGACTGAGGCAGGGGAAGCATCATGGTGCAATAGGAAGTAAAAAAGATTTCATAAAAAAAGAGAGTTGTTGTGATAGAACTGCAGGAGTTGAGGCAAATATGTAATGTGCAGTATGATAAATCATGAAGCCAAGGAGCTCGTTTGAGAACTAAGATGAAGAATTTTCAACATTTTTATTCTAGATCACATAATCTTATTGCTTTTAGGTGGACACTGTATACTGTATCACTTACTGAAACTGTACTTCAGTGTATTTATCATTTCCTGATGATAAAGTAACTTTGAGGTGTAAAGCTTGTGCTAAGTCTGCCATTTCCTCTAGTAAATATGTAAACTGTGTTCGATGCGTATGGCTGGTAGTTTAAAGTTAAGTAGCTTAAGTATAAGTAAAGAACTTATAGCCAGGTAATTCACTTGATTTGAAGTAAAAGTATAAGGTAAGACATAAGTCATATTTGATGACTTATTTTGGCAGCTTGAGGCGAAGGTAATTTGACTCTCTGTAAGTGGGTTACCACTGTAGCGTATTGGAAACTGAATCCACATATGGTGGAAGAAGAACCCACACACGGGGATGCTGATCCCGTGTACCGGGGATGACGAAACTACATACAGGAGAGGCAGGCCTAACCCACTCACTAAGGCACAGGACAACAACTCCACCGGCGCCGTATACTGAGGCCACATACCAGTAAAAGTGAACCTCATACCATGACAGCATACTGGGACCACACACCTGGAAAAATGAACCGGCATCCCAGTGCGTGGGTTCAGTTGCTCCAGTACGTGGGTTGTAACTGCATTCACTTACGGCAGTATGCGGGTTCACTTTCCGTCATGGGTAAACGTGGGTAACGCGAAGGAATATCCTGTGCAGCATGTCGAAACAGAGGTAAACTTTTGAGGATATTGTTGTGTAAGGAATAGAAATAAATCAACTTAGAATCATTGGCACTGTGAGGACGATCGAAGAGGGGTTGGGTGAATGTTGGAGCAGATTGTCTGCAGCAAATAGGGGAAAGGGGGGATGATGGAGTGGGATTTATACAGAAAATGGGGAGAGGTGAGGAACTATGGCAGAAATATTGAGTGTGGAGAGTGTGCTAAGACAGCAAAGTGTACAGAGAGATTATGACAGAGATCTTGTTGTTGTAACGTGATATGATGATGTGTGCATTCAGAGGCCAGGTGACCTGGAGTTGCTGTACAGCTACTGGTCACATGATATAGGTGTTTGTACAGTCTCTGCTGATATGACCTGGATGTTCTGTACACCCACTGGTCATATGAGCTGGATATTCTGTACAGCCTCTGGTCCAATGACCTGGATGTTCTGTAACCACTGATCATATGACCTGGATGTTCTGTATAGCCTCTGGTCAAATGACCTGGATGTTCTGTACAACCACTGATCATATGACCTGGATGTTCTGTATAGCCTCTGGTCATATGACCTAGACGTTCTGTACAGCTCTGCTCAGGTTACCCGGATGTTCTGTAAGGTCACTGGTCAGATGATCCGGATGATCTGTACAGACGCTGGTCAAGTGACCTGGATGTTCTATACAGTCACAGGTCAGGTGGCCTGGATGTTATGTACCGACACTGCTCAAGTGACCTGGATGTTCTATACAGTCTCATGTCAGGCGACCTGGATGTTCTGTTCAGCGCTGCACAGTTCAGGTGACAGAGTGAACCAACGTAAGAACTATTGAGCACAACTCGTGATTGTCTTTGAGGGGGAGGGACACATAGGGTGAGATGGAGCCGTCCTTGGGGAGACGGGAGGCCAGGGTGAGAGGAGGGTGGGCAGGACGAGAGGGGGAGGTCTTGCGAGGGATGGGAGATATGTCGAAGCAGATATGTCATGGAAGATCACCTACGGACTAGCATATAGCACCACGGGGCGAGGGACAGCCAGTGAGGGTAAGAACGACAGGAAAAAAGTCAGTTTAGATTTAAGAAGGAATCTAAATTCATCAACAACAACAAACAACAAGAGGAGTTGGCAATATAAAAAGTTTTCCTAAGCTTCCATAACAGCTAAATTCTCCCTAAGCTTCCATAACAGCTATAGTCTCCCTAAGCTTTCATAACAGCAAAATTCTCCCTAAGCTTCCGTAACAGCTATAGTCTCCCTAAGCTTCCATAACAGCTAAAGTTTCCCTAAGCTTTCATAACAGCTTGAAGATTCCCTAAGCTTCCATAAGAGGTAAACCGTCATAGGCATGGTGGTGAGGGAGCCTCACGAACCATGTTCGAGGAAGTCCTTATACTCAGTGGGGCTGTAGGTGGTCGGGGAGAAGGCCCCCTCACCCTCGTCCTCGTCGTCATAGTAGGCACTGTTCGTGTACTGCCCCTGGTAGAGGAGGCCTCCTCCCTCGTACCGGTTCTTCAGGATCGATCTGAGGGGCTCCGTCGCCCTCTGAGGCTCACCAGGGGTCACGTCCACCATAGAGTCGGTCGTGGTGCTTAGCGACCGACCCGACCTAACGTCCATCATGGGGCTGGAGGGACCCAGACCCCGGCCCGACCTGACACACTCGGCAGCGCCCAGCGCTCGACTCTTGACGGCCTCGATCATGGAGTCTGTGGCTCCCGTGGGTCGACCATGCAGAGCGTCACTAATAGGGTCTGAGGGTCCTAGCGTCCTGCCCTTGATGATGGCATCGGTGCGTCCCAGAGCCCCGCCTGAGATGATGCCCAGACTGGCCTTCCTCCGACCCAGGACGGCAGAAGGGGACACATCCAGCAGGGGCTCGGTCGCTGCTCTAGAGCGACGGCGGGGTAGGCCCACGTCCATGTCCAGGTACGGCGACGGCGGCGACGGAGGTGTTGATCCGTCGGGGAATAAGCCGACGCCTCCTCTCACGTCACGAGCTAAACTGCTGGCGACATCACAACTTAAGCTGCCTGTGACATCACGAGTCAGGCTGCCAGTACGGTTCAAGCTGCCGGCGATGTCACGGCTTAAGCCCTCTGTGATGTCACGGGTTAAGCTTCCCGTACGGCTCAAGCTGCCGGTGATATCACGGCTTAAGCCGCCCGTCGTCAAGCTACCGGTACGGCTTAAGCTATTTGTGATATCCCTGCTTAAGCTGCCAGTGATGTCACGGGTGAAACCACTAGTGACGTCATGTGTTAGGCTACCAGTGCGACTCAGCCTTCCGGAGATGTTACGGGTCAAGCTGCTGCCCACGTCACGACCCAGACCTTCCAGGTTATCTGAGAACAGTCTGGAAGAAGAGGAGAGAACGTGATCAGGACAGGTACTGACCACACCAGGAACAAATATGTAAACATCAGTCAAGACACTATTGACTTCTTAATACATGAACAAGACAAAACATACTTTATACATAATACAACAACTTACATAATCCATACTTAAACAACATCAAAATTTCAAACGTACTCTTTATAGTTACACAGATATCTAACAAAGTTATTCCCAGATAAGGTTGTGCTTATGCCCCCCCCAAAATGCAAAAAATATCGAAAAACTCTCCACACAATATCACGATGTGTGTGGTTGTGTGGTAGGCTGCGTGAATGATATAGAATTGATCACAAACATAAAATAGAGACTTGAAATGACACTTCAGACAGAAGGCGTAACACGGTCAGTTAACATATCACTAATAACCAAGCAATAATTAGACTATATCATATGAAAATATGTAGATTTCTTTTTCACCCTGCTACTCCGCCACACCGCCACCCTGCCACTCCGCCACCCCGCCGTAGTTGACCAGATACATCATCTCCTGCAGCTCTGGCGCTAGTTTATCCCCTGAACTTAGTATAGGGTGTACCTCTTTAATCCGGCAACGCAGTGGCCTGATAATTGCCGGACTACAGAAAATGCCGGAAAACAGAAAGTAACCCCTGAGTCATACACAGTTGACGATCCGATCTCAGAGTACTCACACAGTCTTTACAGAAGCTCCTTCATCTAATTTTTTCAGTTACTCCACCTTTTCAAGCATAGATAATGATTTATGCCTATGCTTATTAGCACTAGCACCATCTTCTGCACCTTTTATTTCTTGGATGCCATCCTGAAAGGCTAAAATACAGCTGAATATAAGAAATTAACAAGACTGTTAATTAGCTCGGCTGTACTGTAAACGAATTTTGGCGCCTTATCGCTGCTAACAGCGCCGCCCTGGTGGCAGATCCGCAAACTAATAACTAAAGGCGGCAGATTCAAAACATGCCGGACCACAGAGCGCCGGATTACAGAGGTACGATTCCTGTGTGACCCTCAGGGGGTTAGGTCAACAGCGAGGCCATCACACCCAGAGGTCGGCCTGTCGTGTTCAGGGACGCAACGTTGTGCTCAATGACGTGCGGTCGTGCTCAAGGACATACCTGCTTGCTCAAGGACATACCGACGTGCTCAAGGACGTAGGGTCGTGCTCAAAGAATTAAAAGCTTGAGATACAGCTAGATCATGGAAGGAATCCGCGTGTAAATCATTTGGGAGATAATAGACACTGAAAAACACTGAATTCTGAAATAAGTGAAAAAGAAGGATGCCTTGTGGTTCACAGGAAAGAATAAGAACATTAATGTGAAGCATAAATGAGAAACATTGGCTCGATATTCTGGGAACTGGAGCGGGAGGAGGGGAACTCTGACTCACACAGTCAGGTGTCACATTCCCTTAGCCTCCGGAAATAGCTGGACAGAACTCGTAAAAGGGAAGAGTCATGCCAGAATGAGAGGTGCGAACCCATGAAATTGTTAGAAATGGCGTACACGGTACCCCACCTGGAGAAACACTACGCCATGCCTGCCCTACAAATATTCAGGAGGAATCGACAATATTTGATACTCAAGCATGGTGGCTCACGCTGGGCCGGAGATCAACTTTAAGTCGGATAAAAATGTAAGCATTGAGGCGACGAGTGGTCGGTTCCCAAGGGTAAACGACCACAACAGGGCCAACAACATCGTCACTGACAACAGGAAGACGACTAAGAGTGTCATGACAACGGACCGGCCCATAGAGAGTGTCGGGATTAAGAGACTCAACAGAAACAACGTGTCAAGTCTTTTTTATTTCATTGCCAAGCACCAGTCACGGGCCCTGGTGCGTCCCTCGTGGTCAGGACTCAACACACATACCCACACAATACGCCAGGTACCTAAGGTGTGAGCTGGCTGCCTGGACCAGCACTCGAATTCGGGCCCGCTGATTTAAAGGCAGAGAGGCCAACCACTACTCCACGGTGGCTTATCAGCTAACCATAACACTAAATTAAAGAGTTAGTTATTTACCTGGAAGACACGTTTTAAAACAGATACGATGCCACGGAGAGATACATGATCAAGGTAAGAGACGATTTTGCTTTGCTCAATTTGCTCACAAGACAACACGTAGAGAGGCAACCTGATCAGTGCTGCCAAGACTTGTGTCAACGGTAAGGAGTCATGACTCACGATAGCACAGCGCAAGACGGGGAAATATTGTACCGCGGGAAAATAGGAAAATATAGGTAGACGGACAAACAGGCAGAAAGACGGATACATAGGTAGATAGATAGACTGGAGACTATTTTTGACCACCTGTCTTCCGGTATTGGACGGAGATGACCTTGTAGAGGGACAATTCGCCCTGGGGAGACCCTAGATCTTGGGGGATGGAGGCCACATACACGGGCTGTATCCTACCTGGAGGCGGAGCCGCCCCTGTGGGCCGGGTCCGAAGAGTTCTTCATCCTGTAGAGGCGCCCCTGAAGGCTGCGGTACTCCTTCAGGTAGTTCTCCAGCTGGGCCGCGTGGTACTGATATCGGTACGAGTCTGACAAGTCCCCCGTACCCTCCAAGGAACGGTACACACCCCTGCCAGAGACGAACGACAGTGATAGTACGGTAAAGTGTGTGTTGGGAGGGTTAGAGGACGATACTATGTGTGCTGAAGGAGTGAGAGGCTCTACATTCTGTGCTGGATGAGCGAGAAGATGGCGCTCTGCATGTTGGGAGATAATGCGGTACACTCTATGATGAGAGAGTGAGAGGACGGTCTTGTGTGTGGGCAGAGTTGCGGTCAGAGTGTCGTGTGTAGCAAGGGTATGAAGGAAGTGTGTGTGTGTGTGTGTGTGTTTAGATAAAGCAAAAAAGAAAAGTAATGGTTGTCGTTCGTTTACATTAACTTAAGCTGTCAGAGGAGAAAATCAGTTTGAATCTTTAATGTGATAGAGCAATAGAGATGATATAACTCAGGTGTTCATTTTGCATTTTTGTCTCTGTATCACATATTACTCCCTTTTTTCCAGCTACAGTTGTCTCCGCCTGTATCTCTTCCCCTTTTGTCTCCCTCTTCCTCTCCCTCCAGTACCTGTTCGCGGCCAGGAGTCTCCTGATCCTCCTGGCGTCGGTGGTGTGGGCTGGCCGGTGGTCGTCATGGGCTACCATGGGAGTGGAGGGCAGGGACGGGTACCTGGGGGCGCCGCGGGCGTAGCTGAAGGCCCGTGCAGCAGCCTCACTCGTGGCCAGGTTGAGGGCGCTGTAGCACCTGCAGAGGTCAGACAGACATACCTGCTGGAGGCCGGGTTAACAATGATGGGAAGTGAAGGTTGTTACGTCAAGGGAACCCCGCAGGTCTGAGGTGGAAGTAATGTTAACATGGAGGTCACAGGTGAAGGTAAAGTGAATGCTTAGGTTACAGGTGAATGAAACGTTAATTCTGGAGATTACAGGCGAGGGTAATGAGGAATTAGCATCCCACAACACTGAACCAGCCCACCAACATAACAAAAGGTTTGATTTTCTCTTGAAATAATTAAACAAACCAGTTCTGACTAATAGAATCCGAAGGCTTCATAACGTAAAAGTGATTTACTTTAGAACTGTTTAATTGTTATTACGATGTAAAGAGAGCTATCGTCAGTCGACAGACATAACTTTTGGTGATTAATCAGGGAAGGTACACACTCTACCAGTCAGGGAGGGTACACGTTTCACAAAAGATTAACGGGATATTTTGATGTTTGTGCGACCTGGTTGGTAGCGGTATATGAGCTGAGTATCATCTCACATATTGTTGCTCAATATGAACCGCGGTCGGTCCTTTGGGTCTTTGTATATATATTGAAAAATGGAGTTCAAATGATGGGAAGGACCGAGTGGAAAATGGCCTGAGGTTTAAACTATCTTAGATATGCTGGCTCTTGTCTCTTCCCACCCACGAGACAAGTCCCCAATGTTAAACCAAAAGTTCTTGGACTTAAAACTTTTAAAGATGAGACTGTGAGAGACAGAGGGACAGTGACATTGCTCTCTACCAGGTCACCTGTTCCGTGATGGCCACAAGTATTATACTGTCTGCAACACAGAGACCTAAACTCCCTTACAAGTAATACTTTTTATATATACAGGAGGACTAAGTGTCTACACATAGTAGACTGCAGACCTGACAAACTCTCTACCTATTATCAGAATTGCAGGAACTGCATTTCACTTGAAACATGGAAATGTAGATAGAAAAAAAATATAACCAGAATATATGTGTTGGGTTCACACGGAGTAGATCAAACAGCCCTCAACTGTGGGTTGAATTCACCGGTGTGACCCTAAGTAGCCCTGTACGTGACCGGACTGACCTCGCTTGACCTGGCCTCCCTCACCTTGCGTTCAGAGCACTCGGGTCATAAGACAGACGGTCATGTCTTCTGTCTTCGTACACAAGCGGACGGTGTCTGGAAAGAGAGCATTAATTTTAGAATCAGATTAGAAGCGTCACTCCAGGCTTAAGGTATAAGGAAAGAACTCTAAACTAACAACGCCAACATTCGTTAGTGAATGAATTCTCTCCCACGACACCGTCACTCTCCGCCATATTCATACGGAGGCAGATATCACCATACTCATCTGCATTACACCTCCTCGCTATCACTCACCACCATGTCCACTGCAGAGGGAGACTCACCAACTCATCTTCACTACACTTTCGATAATCTTATTTCAGCCTCATCAAACGGTTCTTTTCTACACCTTGTATACCACTGGCCTTTGACCCGACCCTTACAGATTAGGTCAGAGGCCACCCTCACCACATTCTCAACTTCATTACACCCGTAAAACCATTGGGCTGACCTTGACTCATCTTCAGTACAGCCTCATCTTCACCCTCTACATCACTAGCCTTTGACCTGACCTTTGCGGATCAGGTTAAAAGACGCGAAAACATATTGAAGATACGCACGAATTACCATTTACAAATGAGGTCAAGTGCATCTTCGCTACGCTTCAAGATAAACCTGCTGATTATTGGAGAGACTAATTATCATAAACAGAAATAATAAGCTGTGCAAAATGCCTGCGTCGCTTCCTCTTGACAAAGGTGCCTTTAATTGATGAGGCAGTTAGCACTCGCCTCGTGCATGCGATCGACTGAACCTTCGTCTCTCTGATCAGGGTCACTGTACCATGGAGGGATTTTGCTGCGGGAGGGATTGTGCTGTGGGAGGGATTGTACTGTAAGAGGGAATGTACTGTAAGAGGGATTGTACTGTAGGAGGGATTGTACTGTAGCAGGGATTGTGCTGTGGGATGGATTGTGCTGTGGGAGGGATTGTACTGTAAGAGGGATTGTACTGTAAGAGGGATTGTACTGTAGGAGGGATTGTGCTGTGGGAGGGAAGGAAGCTACAGCTTCAATAGACATTTTGAGCCCTACGGCAAGTCTGGGTCCTACCAATGCTTCTCGCTTCATTATCAGGTCTGGTGTCATGTGGATTGCATTTACTGCCAGCGTTACCGTCATGCCGCTCCGGGAACCAGATGATTATGATTTCGTCTAGTCGTGTTATTGATCTAACTATCATTTCCTATAATCTAAATTATCATCGAGATAATTCTCAGGTCATTTTTGTTCTCGGTGGCAGTTACTCCATCATTATAGCTGCGATTCAGGAATGTTGGATTCATTGTTATTGCGTCAACCTGCGCTGTCGATGTGATTCAGTTCTGACCTCTTTGGGGCTGAGCGCCCGGGAGTGTAGCGTGCTGGCTCTGACGTTTTCTGTTACCATCGGTCTGTATAATAAAGCAATCGGGCGAACGCTAAGTACCCTCAGTATTGCTATACATTTGGCTTTCAATTTCATTTTCATTTTTGTCATTCGATGAGTTGGATGAAGGTAATCAGTGAATCATATTCCGTGTCCTCTTCGCTTTTCATTTTCATGGGGAGGTACATCTACCGGACGAGGTCCCTACCCTTCTTCCCGAGGAGAATATTGAAAATGGTATCGAGACACACGGGTGTCGAACCCACGATTCCTCCTGGAAGATCACTTTTCAGGGCCAGATATCCACAGAGATCTGATGGGAGCTTCACTCGGAGAAACATATGAGTTCAACAAGTGAATTGGAGACAGAATGACGGAGTTGGAGATTCGATACTTGTAGAGAAGGTTTATGTTAAGTGAATCATGTGGAGCAAAGCTTCTCAGGTAACCAGTGACTGATAGGAAGAGTGAGACTGATCCGCGTGTGTCTCGTGTGTGGAGGAGCTGATCAAAAGCGGCGCAGTAGGGGACCCGTCCACCGAGCGCTGTGTGCTTTCAACGTGGTTCCCGACTGAGCCTCGGGAACGGACGGACGGATCTGCTGACTACAGCGCACTCAGAAACACACTCTGTAAGATTACGGACGGGAATACTGAATATCGGAACGCTGACAGAAAAAAGGAAATGGAATGCCTGACATTATGAGGGATCAGAGACTTGATATCTGTGTCTCTCTCTGGGGAGAATGTGTTTTAATTTCTTTCTTCAATCTTTCCAATAATCAACGGATTTCATCCGAAACATAGTGAAGATGAGTTTGACCTGACCCATAGTGAATATTAAGGTGAGCGATAGTGAGGAGGAGACATATTGCACTCGATGCCATATGTTAACGCTTGTTAGTTAACCTGTGATTCCTGTTGTGTGGAGTTAGAGGGGAAGGGAAAAGTTAGAGCCTGGAAGCCTGGAGGAGTCCTACCTGAGAGGCGGCACAAGTGAAGCAGCTGCTGTACTCACTTTCTGGCGACGCTGTTGAACTCTAGCGACTGGAAGCCCTGGTGGTCAAGCCGGCGGGAGTACGGCAGCCCGAGGATGTCGCTCAGCTGGCCGCTGCTCACCACGGACACCGTAGACCCCGTAGGGCTACACTCCCGCCGGAGGATGTCCGTCTCGAACTCCAAGTTCTTGAGACTTTCTTTGTCCCCGAGTTCGCTGCGCCTCCTGGACACCTCCGTCGGAGGAAGCTCGACGTACGACGTTACGGTCGGCGAAACTTGGTGACTTCTCAGGTCGTCGATGATGTCGTCTCGGTACTTCTCCAAGATGGAGTCGTCGTATATGCCGTTCTCTAAGAAACTGGCATGTGGATACCCGCCATTAACGACCTCTCTTGACCTCCAGGGCTGGTCCTTCTGCAGTGGATGAAGCGGCGGCACCTCTGATTCCCCTGAGGGAATGACGTGGTACTCGGAAGGTTTCCGCTGTGTGGTGACGACGGGTTTAGGGGTCTTTGCCCCACACGTAGCCTGGACGACCCTCCCCTCGCGGTCCTCCTCCTGTCTGCGGAATCTGCGAACTCGCTGTCGACGGTGGATGATGCAGCTCACCAGCAAAAGGACGGTGACCAGGAAGCCCAGACCACTCAGGAGGCCGCCGGTCATGTATGCCCGGTCAAAGGACACGAGACGCACCTCTGTGATGTCATTGGACACCTGAAGCGTCAGGTTGGACTCGCTGCGTCCTGCTTTGTTCTCTGCTATGCACGCGTAGGCACCCTGGTCCTTCACGGCAGTTTTTACTATAGTGAGGTTAGAGACGAGCATAGTTTTATTGGATGTGACCAGGTCCAGCACGTGGTAGCGCCTCGCCTCACTCGTGTCCTCAAGAGGCTGGTCACCGAAGAGCCAGGTGACGGAGGCTTCTGTGTCACTTTCCACGCGACACACAAGAGAGACATTCTCCCCCCGGGTGGAGAGTACCCTCGGGGTGACGGCTGTGACCTCTGGCACACACACGAATTCATCCAGACCTAAAGTTTGCCAACTGCGGTTACTGAGGCGTCTAGGGCGACTGCAGTTGGGTGGGACGACGCCGGCGATGTTGTGGCCCAGCATCCACTGGCGGAGTGGCCGAAGACGGCAGTCGCAGTTCCAAGGATTGTCATTGAGGTTGAGGCCATGAAGAGCCTTCAGAGGCACCAGCAGCTCATGGAGTAGATGAACCAGCATGTTGCTAGATAACTTCAAGATTTCCAATGTAGAGAGACAGCGAAAAGCCTTCGGGTCTACGCTGTGGATCCGGTTGCTTGACAGATCTAGATGCACAAGGTCTGGTGTGGGAGCGAAAGCATCAGCGGGGATGCTGGTGAGAGCGTTGCTGGCAAGACGCAGCTCCCGGAGGCCAGAGATGTCGATAAGGGCGGCGGTGGGCACAGAGCGCAGCAGGTTGTGGCTCAGGTCCAGCTCCACCAGGTTGGCCAGCATGTTGAAGGCGCCGCGGTCCATGTGCTTGAGGTTGCAGTGGTTGAGCCACAGCTTCTGCAGGTTGACCAGACCCGTGTCGACGAAGGCGTCGCGAGGCAGGATCTGCAGGTTGTTGTGCTTCAAGTCCAGCACCTGAGTGGACGGGTCGAGCTGGCGCGGAATATCGATGAACTCGGCGCCAATGCAGGACACAGTTTCTTTCCCGTCTTTCCACTTACACTCACACACTTTGGGGCACTCACCGCCCACGCCACACAATACCCACGCCCACAAGAACGCCCACACCAGAATCTTTCGTGTCTCCCCAGACTGCCGTAGTCCGCT
Organism: Panulirus guttatus; assembly: GCA_032361385.1. Classification (NCBI taxonomy): domain Eukaryota; kingdom Metazoa; phylum Arthropoda; class Malacostraca; order Decapoda; family Palinuridae; genus Panulirus; species Panulirus guttatus. The sequence continues at coordinate 15,202 of JAUUDW010044789.1, forward strand.
ATAAGATTGGAGTGTCCTCATCATATGGAGGGCCTCGAGTCACCATCCTAGAAGACATCCACACTTGGGTCTCGACTTGCACAGAGAACTAGGCGAGTGTCAGGCTGATCATGAGTGACGTCACTGTCGACCACTTCACGACAACCAGCTTACCAGTCATCACTGCCTATGTCCAGGTAGCAGGTCATCTGAAATCTGTATGTTTGATGGAACACCGCAGAGCTAGATTTGGCGCCATTTGCCCGTACCTCATTACTTGTCTCAGACCGCTCTGCAAGACTGTGTGTCGATCATTATCTATCTTATCAACGATTTCTGTGTGTCTGTTATCGTCTATGAATCCCTTTATGTTTGGCTTTATTTCCCTGAGTTTATTTCTGTTGGTCGATGTCCTCCCTAAAGGCTGGTACAGACTTCCTGTGTGGTGTGAGCTTGGAGGTCAGCCGGACCAGACGAGATCCGCACCTCCGCTTCTCCTGTCACACCCGCAGTTCGGGTGACCTGACCCATAGCTACCAGCCGTCATTATACCCGGCTGTCTTGGTGACCACTGGCACTCTGGTGTAGGTGATAGCCCGAATGTGGCACCGCAGAAATGAGAGTGACACTGTTAGAAGGTGGACTGGACTTGGCACCGCAGAAGTGAGAGAGTGGTGCTCGTGGTAAGTGTGTTAGGTCGGCTGCACTGCTAGACGACAGCAGATTTCGGAAAACCTCTCGGGTGTTTTGAGACGAGAGGTGATTAAATCCGACACACTTAAAATTGGCAAAAAGGTGGAGGTTCACCCAATTTGTGAGGGTAATTAATGACGACACGTGGGTTTTATTGGCTCCGGCAGGTGACACTGAGGGTTATGGATGGCATTCTCCGTACAGGTTGGCAAGGCACTCGTCTGCCGCTGGCCGAGACGCTGGTAAGCCCGGGTGGTCCTGGCACGAACCTCCGCCTCACAAGAACCACACTCGCACACACGCCAGTCCGCGGGACACCGTCAAGACCCGGCCAACTTCCCGGATCAGAAAGTAAACAAGTCACTGACACACTTCAGCAGGGAACACCCGCGGCCGTCATACCTCAACCAGGCTGGCACGGTCGACTCCGAGTTAGCACCACTGGTTTGAAGGAGGCGCCGATGCCTCCAAACACAGACTCAGAACCTCTCGCCTCCCAAGATCTTCCCTCCTTTCTAACTCACACTGAGCACAACACCTTTTGATCAGCTTTTTGCAGCCCGGATGTACACTGTCCTGCAGACGAACACATCATTCATCCCTTAACACATACTTTTGATAGTAAACCATGCATGAAACTTGAGATAGAGAGAAGCGTTCGTGTTTCATCTAAGTTTCATTACACTGTAGGAACTTATGTATTTCCACTGTAAATCACAAGTGGGTAACCTTATTGCCACTGGAAGACGTGCGTCAGTTAGTGTTTCACAAACAAAAACGTTTTCCTTTAAATTGTCTTCGTCCATCTATTTCTCTCACTTATCCTCGTCCTTTATTGCTGTCTGATTCCTCTCTGTCTCTCTTAAGTCATCCTGGAAGGAAATAGCATTGTGGGTTAAATTGTTCAGATTAAACA
>JAUUDW010044900.1:6432-16787 GCA_032361385.1 Panulirus guttatus
AGCTGGGGAATATATATTAATAATTCTTGAATCAGCTGCCTCTGCCTCGAGAAGAAAAATTATGGCCAATAATGCCCAAAGTGGTAACACACATATTGTAACCAGACCATGCAGCCTGAATTTTTTCCATGAACTCGTCAGGGAAACATGTATGAGATATGCACCCTCACATTATATAATGATATGTGATGCTATGACACTCATCTGATAACATTTATTGGTGATAAAAATTATTAGTAATTATACAGGTATATGTCTGAGACAACATTTCCAAATACTGTATACCACACATCTCACTATATATGCCTCAAAGTAATCCAGAAGTACTTAATATGAGCAACAGTAGAGCAGCAGATGTTAAAAGGATGAGAAGCAGATGTAAATAATGTTTCGATAAGCTAAGCTGTATACAATTATATTTAGAAAATTATGTTGGATATTATAACTCCCTCGTTGTACCACACAATATGTCATTACAAAATGCCCCTTCTGTACCTGCTACTATTACTATAGGTGAATCATCAGAAAAAATATCTTGTTAATCATATATGAATATCATCTTCAGATTTGCCTTGGTATCAAAATAAACTCAGCTTGCCCTTCCTTGTCATAAAAAGTGGTTAAAAAGAGCTGTTACTCTTTAGTAATACGCGAGCCTTACATATACATGGATTCACATCAATGGTAGGGGTAAACGATTATAGAGAGGGTACTGTCTTTACCTTACCACCATTTCCAATACTCAAGATTGACTGTCAAATTCTACAAGTGTTTCTTTTTACCAAACTTTACCGACTTTCAAGAAACAAGAAAAACAAAAGTAAAAATTATGATCTTACTTATAATCTGGAAGAGAAAAAATGGCAAGAGTTTCTGAGAAGTAAAATCTATTTGGTGTTCTCCACTTTCTAACATTATTTCGGCTGTACATGATACTTACTTGTCTTTACTTGGTACAGTTCCACACTGTCTCTTGTGCCCATCTTCATCTACAACCCAAGCACGCCAGAGACCTGGTATATTATTGAACATGGTATTGTCTACATACAGGATATCTTCCTTACGAAATTTCAGGTCAGTGGAATCACCCACATCCCCCAGTCGGTCAAACAATGCACGGATGTAAAAACTGTCACCAGGCTTGTCCTGAATATCTTCATATCCTAGAAAACAAAAGAGCAAGTTGATAAAGTTATCCTTACATCATTATCTTATACCTATTTCCAAAATGCTTTTATATAATATCAGTGAACAGCAAATATTTTAGTACCAAGATGCTAATACAATGTTTTTCTATCAATCATTTTCTGCTGATGCTCATATAGCATTATGTTATCAAAAATTTTCTGCTACTGTTCACTGTATCAATCAAGAAAACCTTTTCATGAAATATGATCTTACTTTTTGTTGTTTTCCTCATATAATGTCAGATCTTCTTTAAATTAAACAGAAATCACAGCCAATCACTTCATTCTAATCAAGATACATTAATTAATTATCCTAAACATTTTGGTTTATCTAAATAACCAATATTCATTTGATTCATATCAAGATTGCTTACTAAATTCCCATTTTGGTGAAAACTATATCAATAATAGGATTAAGAACCAAGTAAAGAAAACATGTGATCAGTTTTACTTGTTTTAGGAATAATCCACCACAATCTACTTTCAAAATCATCTCTGTGAGGTAGGCCTATTTTTGGCACTATGACAACTAAAAATTGAAGGATACATGCTTGGAGTTCTGTCTAGTTAAAGCAGCTAGCCCCTGACAAGGGAAGCATAAGTACCTTAACAAGGTATCATTAATCTCTTACTTTCTTTCCACAGGCCCGAACACTAATGGCAGAAACTAGTTTTTGTAAGTTAAATTGAATCTCTTCACTCAAATGTCTTTGGAGGTTTTGGTTCATTAGACTAAAAAAAATAAAAGAACATGTGAGGATGAAGACCCCTAGTTCTTTTACTATCACAATGCATTCATGCATCTAATCCCATGTAGTTGCACTTGATATATCTAAAGCTTCTCTCCCTCACTTTGCTCCCTTAATTCTAACTGTCTGTCTGGCCAATCTATCTCTGTGTTTGTTGATGAATCAGCCTGTTCCCCCTTTCTCCAACAACAGTGGTGTCCCTCAAGGTTCTGTCCTGTTTCCTGCACTTTTTCTCCTTTTTATTAATGATTTCCTTTCTTAAAACACACACACACAAACACACACACTCATTTGCATTCTTCCACATCCTTCAAATCAGCTCCTTCTCTCACTCAAACTGTATCTTGTCTCAACATAACTTCCTCAATAAACTTGGAAAGGATATCTCAGTGGGGTAGATGAAAATCTGGTTAAGTTTAATGCCTCCAAGACCCAGTTTCTGTCCATATCTCTATTAAAAATTTCTCTCAACTTTCCTCTCTCCTTTGACAGATCTGTATTTCCATCTCTTACCTCAGTGAATATAACTAGTATTGCTTAGAAACCTCCCATTATGGTAATAGCTAAGTCTGCTTCTGAGAAACTGAAAGACCTGTTTACATGTCAAAATTTCTATTCTTCCGAACAGGTGCTCTGTTTATGCAAAAGATTGATCCATCATTGTATGAAGTGCTAATTCTAGCTCTGCATCATTACTTGACAGGGTTGAGTCAAAAGCCGTCCAACTTACGAACTCTCCTAGGCTATCTTCTAGGCTATCATTAAAACTTGACACGCTTACCATACACTGCAAAGTTTTTCCACTTTCCCTCTTCTATAAGTATTGCTTTGGTTTTTGCACCCAAGAGGTGGCTGGTTGTGTGCCCCTACCATTAGTTAGACCATGCAATACTTGGCAAGCTGCTACTATCTAATCTATATTTCTGAAGCCCAATCCGTCTGGGAACCAATCTAAGGAGGTGGCCGCTGTAAAAGTCTCCATTTATTCCTGTCCTTACATGCCTCCCTCGCAAACACCATTCCATGCATTCCTCCACCATTTCTCTCCCTCCAGAACTCTTCCACTTTATTTCCCCATGTCACAGGTGGTCTTTCTCTCACACCATCCCCTTTAACTGTACTCTTATACACTCTCCTTGTAAATTCTGTCTTACTTTCTTTCCACAGGCCCGAACCACCTTAAAGTATTACGTTTCACCCACTCTACCACTCCTAAGTACTTTAATTCTCTCACCTTTTCTAGTCTTTCTTCCCCAATATCTATAATACACTTTAGTACATTTTCTTCTCTCACTCTGTAGGTGTTTTGCAAAATCTATACTTCCACTGTTTCCTTTCAAGCACCATTACTTATCTTCAATCGCCTATGCCTACACACATCAAAAAACACACTAACAATCCTGCATCTCCTCTTCACTCTCAGCAAACAACACCGTATCATCCACCAAGAAGCTTGTCACTTGCCACTACACTCCATCTCTGCACCCCCTTTTCCTAGTTCTTCTTTCACCTCTCTCTTCACTCCTTCCATATAAATGTTAAAAATGATGATATCACGCAGCCCTGCCTCAAACCCACATAATATCAAAACTTTTGCTCAACTCTCCATCCGCTCTTACAAATGCATCAGCTATTCTACAGAAGGCATTCACATCATCCAACAGTTGTCCACCTACCCCATATATGCTTAAAACATCCCATAAAGTATTCCAGCCGACTCTGTCATATAATTTCTCCAGATCCATAAAAGCTGAATACAGCTTCTTACCTTTCTCTAGATACTTTTCTACAGTCACCTTCAATAAAAAAACTGATCCACACATCCCCTGCCTTTCCTAAAATCCCCTTTTAGAATGATACGATTTTTCAAAGGCTCCTCACTTACTCTGAATGCAGTCACATCCATCACTCTATCAATTAACACTCCTGCATACACTTTTCCTGGTATATACTTAACAGACTTATTCCCCTATAATTGCTATGTACATCCTTAGCACCTTTTCCTTTAAATAAAGGAACAGCAATAATAGCTTTCATCCAATCCTCTGAATTTACCCTGTTTCCTTTTTAACTCCCTGTACAATTTCTTATTTTCCCTAAACTTTTTATTTAATTTTCTTCCAAAATCTTCATCGACTCTTTCTCTGCTTTTCTCTATCAGCCTCTTAACATTCTGCTTACAAATCTTATATTCTTCCCCCATCCCTTGCTGAATATCCACTGGTACATTCCTTTCAAACAATCTACATTATGCCTTTTTTTTCCCTTTCACAGCATTTCTAATTTTATCCATCCACTGTGCATTTCCCTTTTTATTCTTATATCTCATGAAATTGTATCCAACAGCTAATTCTACAACCTTTAACAATCTTTCTCTAAACATTTGAAACACCTCATTTACACATGACTGCATCCCTACATTTACTGCACTTCCATCTAAACTTTCGGTCACCCTCCTTTCATTCTTTTTTATTCATCTTTTTGCTTTCCCACACTTTTACCTCTCCATTTTTCCTTATACCATAACTCAACTTTTCCCTAGTCCTCACCCCCACAAGAACCACAAAATGGTCAGTCTCTAAAGAATTCTCTCACAACTCTAGCATCTAGCACAGCCTTTCTCAACCTTTCATTCAATACCATATAGTCAATCAAAAGCTTTTGTTCCTCTCTTCCATCAATTCCTATCCATGTATACCTGTGGATCATATTGTGATGAAAAGAGGAGTTTGCAAGGAATAAACCCTTTTCAGCACAGACATCCACATGATAACTACCATTCTCATTTACTCCAGGCACTCCCCATTTACCAACTATCTTGTCAATTTCATCACATCCTACCTCCACATTCATATCATCCAATACAACCACCTTTACCTCCTTCTCAAAACAATTTGTATCATCATTCACATTTTTCCAGAAACACTTCATTTCATCCTTATCTTGCACAGTCTTCACATTCACATCATATGCACATACCCATGCATACTTCACAATTCCAATCCTTCCTTTCACCTACACTATTCTTGACATATTTGATCCATGCTCTGTAACATCCTCCCATACTCTTGGTGATAGCACAATTGAAAATCCTTCTTTCCCTCATCCCTGATAATTTTCTTTCATTCCCATCCATACCAATCCTCCTTCCATGCATTGCCATAAAGTGCATTCATCATTTCCATTTTCACTCCATACACTATGCCCAAGGGTGCACATCCAAACTACAATTTTTAAATTTCTCCACAAAGTCCCTACTTTTACTGTCATCAGTCATTCTACTTACTTTCTGTGCCATCACCCTCAACTGCTTGTCCCTTTTACTCCCCAGTATGACTAGTAGACTCCAGAGCTGCTTCTTAGTCTTTTGTGCCTCAATCTTGACAGGCCACAGGCATTGGGCAACTCCAGCAGAGTGCTTCCCAGAGGCAGTGTGGCTTCCAAATTATCTAAAAACTAAAACCCCAGCACATTTCAAAGATCTCTGTAGTAGTGACGCCAAAAACCTGAACAAAAAGTCTGTTAGATGTAAGATGAATTAACAGATTAAGCTAAGTGATGAAACTGTGAATGTGGACCTATGTAAGATTAAAAACTTGTATGACAGTCAAAAAAGTTCCAGAGTTGGGACTCCACAGGTGCCCAACTCCATCTTCATACTGCAGAAATACAGTAGGTAATTACACAGAAAGTAGGTCAAAAACCACACAATTACTCTAAGAACAAACAAAACCAGTGGAGTACAGCAATAAATACATACAATTTATTTACCCAAATTATCAGCTTCTACTCTTTTAATGATAATTTTTTGATAAAATACAGATCTCTTTGATAGGTCAATGAATATACCCAGTATTGGTCCTCAAATAGTTGCAGGCAAGAACCTTGTCAATGTCTCAGTTGAACTAAAAACAAATTACAACATAAAGGAGATATACAAAAATGGGCAACTCATTCAAAAATTCTTTATCCTTTGGCTAAACTAACACTGGAACAACCAATAATCATGACCAAACAGTCAAATAACTGATCAAAATCATGTTTCTATAAAAGCACCTCTAGCTAGTTGCCAGGAACTCAACACCTTGCTTAAATTGTTCCTGCTGCAACTAAAGGTCAGGTTCCAAAATCTCCCAATTACTGTCATGTTGAGCTGACATGGGGATTTCAACATGGAAGACAAAGCCTAAATACTGATAAACAGTTGGAATTTTTGATGTTGTTTTCATTCAATGCATGACAAAAAAAGAAAAAAAAATTTATGGAACTCAGTACAGTATTGAAGTTAATCACTCTGTAACAAAAATTCAAATCTTCCAAAAAGTCATCCACCTTTTTCAAAAAAGGCTAGAACTGTTGGTAACTGGGCACTTGCCATTATGAAGTGCCTGCTCTGATAAATGACCTAATTAGTAAACCTTGTTTATAGTGGGTTGAGGTTGATCAGCCTACCTTGTTTCTGTTGATGAAGAATTTGATAAAAAAAAATTCTAATCTGAAATGATTCTATTTTCAGATATTTGTAAATTTCTCAAAGGACATGCTCTTGGAAAATCAAGGCCATGGTCTTCCCACCCCTTTTACCCAGCACAAAAAAAAATAATTGTCTAAAAAAGTTATAAAAGATATCAACTTACATAAAATTTTCTAAAAAATAGCATGGTTTTCCTGTAATTACCATAAACTATAAGTAATGTTTTCTCTCTGTGAAATAATACTTCAATACCTTCATTCATGATTCATTATTGATCAAAGTTAAAACTCACTTTGGTAATTGTACTGCACAAGCATGGTAACATTGTCTGCAGGTTTGGCCAGCTCAGAGGCAGCTTGTTCTGCTGTTGCATGGCGGAGATCTACACCATTGTATTCTAGGATGTGGTCACCAGGTCTGAGTCCAGCCTTGGCAGCAGGAGAGTCTGGGGGCACTGCATGAATGAAGATACCTAGAGCATTACCCCCTACCATCTTAATACCCAGGTTAAGAGACTTGTTGAGCTCTAAGTACACAAGTCTTGGTTCACCACTAATATTGCCCACATTACCACCACTTCCACTAATGCCTCCTCCAGAACTGTTTCCACCTCCACCACCACTGCCACCAATGCTGCTGCCTCCACCACCACTGTTTTCACTCCGTCTGAAATAGAAATATTAAACTCTTTTAAAGATATAGTCTTTACAAAACATATCTCTCTCAAAGCATTTATCTCACACCAAACAACACATGACTAAACATGCAGACATATCACATCCTGAAATATACGCAAAATTTGATTTTATCATTTTGACACATCACATCTCTGTAAACTGATGTGTCTACAGTATATACTCTCTAACTTCCACACCTCTCTTGTACTCTATCATTTCTTATTTGATCAACCCTCTTCACATGATATATTGTCCTCAAGCATTACATTTCCATCACATCCACCCTCTTCCACACTTTTCCACCTAAGGCCCATAATAAACTGTATCATTTATCAAGTATTTGTTGAATGCTTTGCAGCATGAACTAGACTGCTTGTGCTTGCTAGCACCCATTTTGATGCTACCTCACTCACGCAGAAAATGATAAGCATGTATGAAAAAAAAATGCTGCGTTACATGATTATTGTGTGGCCATCGGGAACTCAAGAGTGTGCCGTTTTCATAACTGCTTCTTTCCCTACATGTCGAAGCTCTGGAACTCTCTACCTTCTCATGTCTTTCCCAATAACTATGACCTGGCTCATTTCAAGAGACATGTTTTTCACTTTCTCAAAAATCTGTAAATACTTTCCCTGTCTGTTTTTCCCCCTTTCTCAATTCTCTCTATATTTCAATTAGGGCCTGGCCCTGATGTGGACTTTTGTCTGTGACTGGAGCCTTAAAAAAAAAAAAATCTAATCTAATAAGTTTGAAATTGAAAACATGCTAAAGATGTACCTGGAAAAAGTTTCTTGTCTCTTAAGGGTATTCATGACATGTGCAATTTCTGGACGAGTAAGTGTGGATCGTGCCGAGGGTGGCAAGGAATGATCAAGGGAATGCTCCAAAGTATCACGAAGGTCTAGAGGTCCCCTTAAGGTGGACGTAGTTGAAGGGGGAAGATCATCATCACCAACAGCATGCGGGGCTTCATGTGAAGTTGACTTTGGTGAATTACGTGGAGTTGGGGTACCAGAACGGGAGCCCTCAACACTGCTTCCACTGCTACTTCCTTCCCAACCCTCAGCTTCATGATATTCTGTTGTAGAACAAAAAGATACAAAATTAGACAAAAGAGAAAGCTTGCAATGAATTTTTTCTTTTACTGCATGTCAGTCAACACCAATTTACAGTACACATTTCTAATCAAACTATTATAAAGCTTTGCAGTATAAATAATGAGTAACCTTGGGCCTAAGACACAGTGGAAAGTTTCTGGCACAATATGATGGGTAATACATGGCACTCTTCCACTCATATAAGTAAAATATGTACCATTTGAACAAACTGAATTCCAAAGAAAAGAGTCTGCTCCAAAAGGATAAAATTATGTTTTAACTTTATCTAAATAACTGTGTGTCTAGCACTTACTGTCAGGAATAGTATGCTACATAAACTGCTACATCATCAAAATATCTAACGATTCAGAGAACTGAACTTATTGCTATACATCCATATATCACAAACTCTCTCCATGTATAAGACAAGGTGCACTTCATGAGAAGCCTCTCCATACAACACAGTCTCAACACATTTTGACATTTCTAAATATCCAATACATGCACTTCCTTATTCTATTCTTTCACCTTAACTTTGGTTTTCCTCTAAGTCTTCCCATTCACTTTATTCAAAACCAACTTCACACACATATTTCATTTCATTGACTTCTCACTAAAATATCTCCCACTATTATCCTCATTCCAGTCTCTTCAAGTTCATAAATCCACATCCATGTCATAAATGTGGCAGTCTCACTATTTTGCACTTCAGTACAGAAAAATTCAGTTTGGGATATTTTGCAATCTTGATGCCAATAACATACAATCCAAAGCAGTAAAAAAGACAAAAACTTTCATGAGCTTCTGTAGTGTAGTAACTACCACTGCTATGAATCATATGAACCCTGGAGAAGGTAGTTGAATTACAGGCATCCATGCTATTTATCCTCCCCTTAGGGTTGATATAAAAAAGGACCTAGCATAAGCTAGAGTAAACATGCACATATGCACAGGGTTAATACAAAAAAGGACCTAGCATACGCCACAGTAAACATGCACATATGCATATCTTCCAAACAGCGTGGAAGGGAAAGCCAGAGAAGAGAAGCAGGTCTTGGACATAACAGCTGCAAGTGGAGATAAAATTAAGTCAGGAGAATTGGGAAATACAGACATGTCACCTCAGAAAAGCAACTTACATTAGCACTTCATATGGAGATAGGTAATTCTGAGATGCTTAAATGGGCAGACACTCTTACCAAAAATGAAGAGATCAAAGCAAGTGCTTGTAAAAAGTGAGAGACCATGGTAAGAGAACGAGAAAGAAAAAGTGGCAAACAGTAAAAAACAAAAGAATTAGATGATCAAGCTAGAGGGAGGTGCAACACCCCATGTCTACCTCAAGGAGGCCAAAAGTAGTATGTGCCTGAGCTAAGGAGGGGGTGCTGTATACAGATGCAGATGGCCTGGTGGCAAATTGAAGGAACTAGAATTCAAAGATTGTATAAGAAGTTGTGGGAGTGGTGGAGATTAAACTAACAAATAAATCAAAGTTTAACCTTATCCATCCAGATACCTACACACTAGCAATGAGGTGCATAGAAGATGAAGAAGGCAGGATTTCATGAAATCACATAAGAAATCAATAGATGGAGCCTTCAGATAATACATAATAGGTAAGTTCATAGGGTGTAGGATGAGCAAATGCATGTGCAATAATCTGATGAGCAGAAGTATAATCACACTTGTATGTGTATGAGAGCAATGCTGTTCAGAACCCCAAATTTCAGATGTTATTATAATGAAAGAATGTGGATATGCTCATCCTGAAATTTGCTACAAATACAACATATGATTAATTTGCATTATCTTAATATACAGGTACGGTTTCAAATGGCCATTAGGTATATAAAACAAAAAACATATTCCACCAAAGATATCAAAAAATAAAAACAAACCTTATGAAATGCTTTTAAAATTGAAAACCCTCTCCTAATGAATGCAGGAAAGGTAAAGTGCATATATGCATGGTAGTTCAGGGCATAAAGCCAAAAACAAAATGTGTAGACCGGGTACTAAGAAAATGATTAGAAGAAATATATGATGAAGAGAGAGGCTATTGTAGCACTGTAATATATGTTCACATAGAACAAATACTACCTCGCTGGCGCAGGGGGTGGCAATGCTATTTCCTGTGGGGCGGGGTGGCGTCAGGAATGGATGGGGGCGAG
>JAUUDW010045009.1:0-14788 GCA_032361385.1 Panulirus guttatus
GCAGTTGTCAAAACGGCACACCCTTGAGTTGCCAATGGCGATACAGTAATAATGTGACACAGCAGCTTTCAGAGTATTGCGAGGCCAAGCTTGTGGTGGCGGCACACAAGCAGCCAGTTCTCGGGAGCAAAAACCAAAATAATACCTATGGAAGAGGGAAAGTGAACCAACATTGCGGCGTAGGGCAAGGGGGTCAGGTTTTGAAGTTAGGTTGGTAGAGTTATAAGTCGGACCGCTTTCGACTCAACTTTGTCAATTAAGGATGCAGAACTAGAACCACCCCAGATGTGAAAGCAGTGCTTCATACAAGGACTGTTTGGAAGAGAAGATTTTCGACATCTAAACAGGACATCCAGTTTCTTAGAAGCAGACTTAGCTGTTTCCGTAATGTGGGGTTTCCAAAATAGAGTGAGTATTAAAGTAATACCAAGTCTGTTCATTGAGTCAAGAAGTGGAATTACAGAGCTGTCAAAGGAGAGTGGAAAGTGGAACTCTCGATAGAGATGGATAGAAACTGGGTCTTGGAAGCGTTGAACTTGTCTAGATTTCGTCTACCCGTTTGATATATCCTGTCCAAGTCCGAGTTTATTAAGGAAGCTGTGTCAAGACGAGATGCAGAAAGAGTGAGAGAAAGAAGGAGCAGATTTGAAGGATGTGAAGCAATGTAGTGGTCAGTAGTCAGTTTATGAGTGCATTTGGTTACTTATGGAAGAAAGGAAATCGTTGATAGAAAGGAGAAAGAATTTAGGATAAAGGACAACTTTAAGGGACACGGCTGCTGATGGAAAAAGGGGTGAGGAGGGAGGCAAAAAGAGGAAAGCTTAGAGATGAGACCCCGATGCCACACCCTGTCAAAGCTTTAGATATGTCAGCGGCAACTGCACACGGTTATTATTACTTTCTGTTATTATGTTATCAGTATTTTTATTATTGTTAGTTATTGTTATGTTGCTATTACTATTATAGGTTATTATCTAGTGTCATAAATACGGTAGATTCCTTTCGATCATTAGTATCGTGGATTATTTTATTATTATTTTATTACTATGGTTCATTTCATTATTGTGGATTACTTTCTTCTTCTTATTATTTTTTTTACTATGTTTTGATTTTGTCATTACTGTTCAGTAATAAAGCACTGTACTCATTTAGTAAACATATATTTTTTTCATGCATATTGCCATTTCCCACATTAGTGAGGAAGTGTCAAGAACATATGACTGAGCAAACATACACTGTCTCAAATTATATTCAGACTCTGATTTTATTTGTCAGATTTGTTTCCTTGCAAAAAGTAACTTAAAATGGACCTGGCTGTCTATATGAGTAACAAGGGGTCATAACAGGAAAGTAGGTAAGGAACTTGTTTGAAAGGATATGAAAAAATACTGTTTTCGTACTTGGGTGGTTGATGGTTGGAATAGCATAAGAATGATAATGTGAATACCAGTATCTTACAAATGTCTGTAGTGCTACTTGATGGTGAAGAAAGTTCAGAAGATGTGGGCACTGGTTTAGAACTCTCTCTCTCTGAACTATACAAATACTTAAATGCATACACTCTTTGCTTTTTCTTTCAGGTTCAACAGAGAACCAGGAAGAAGTTCGTGAGCTCCGAGAAAGGCTAATGGCCATGAGAAGTCCTAGAACATACGATGAACAAGGTAAGTGATAGCTTGTATATGATTACCAAAAAAGATTTGAATTTTGCTTGTTATTATATTCTGCCTGATATAGAAATTGAGGTTTGGATAAGGATAGATACTACATCATTTTAGGATATCCATACAGTTTTCATTTGATATTTCCTCCAAGGGTTAGTTTAACGTTTATAGTTACCATAGATTAAGCTGATTGTACAATCTATGGCAATGAATGCAGTGGATTGGAGACTTAAAAAAAGAAATTTTTAAGATTTGTAAACCCAGTTATGGCTTTTACATTATGCTCTGACTGTTTTTCACTCTGTTGTGCTCGCATATGCAACATGATAGTACTGTGTTGTCAGACACAAGCAATCAAGGTGTGCAGATGAGTCTTAGTGGGAAATGTAATTAAGGTATTAACATTTCTGAGCGTTACTAATGTGGTTTCATGTTGGTAACTGCTTGCAGAATTTACTTTTAACTATCTGCTAATGAATGTCTGGCTGAAGCATGAGAGTTGTACAATATATGTTTCCATACAGGGTCATAGCAGATTGCACAGTAAGAATATCTTACATTTTGACTGAATCATTACAAAAGTTTAGCATTGTGAGCAGGTTCTTTTATAATAGTGCAATTTTATACTCAGTTATGGTTGTGAAGCAAAGTATTTATCAAGTCTTTTCTTAAACATATCAGTGATGCTGCTCTCAACTTCAGGGCTTTCATTGTCAGTTGCTGTAAAATATAATATTGAATTTCTTGCAGATCCAGAGGAGAGTGGTCAGGAAACAACAGAAGAGGGATTAAGTTATGAGGCTGCTAGCTTACACATAATAACTCAGTGTCTCTTGCTTATGATGGCTATCAAACCAGCACCGTTGCTTCCTAAATCGTCAGCTCACTTGTAAGTATCACATTCTTTAAGTTTAGAATGGAAAAATACAGTTATGTATTAATAAGTGTAACTTAGTCAGTTGGTAGTCTGCCACAATTTAACTCATATGTTGTGATCATTAGCATGGTTTATTGGGGAAAGAACATTTTAAGTATAATATTTACATATACTGTACTACCGGAGGTGCTCAATACTTCACATTTGTATTAAGATGGCACAAACTCTTCTCTCAGAAATTAATTCAAAGATTTGTCCAAATGAGCTCTCATAATATTCATTTACAATGAGATTATCCCTCTTTTCATGCAGCATAATTTCATATCAAATTTTGTGTTCCATAAACAATTAAGAAAGAGTTTTGAAATAATATTTGTCACGAATTGCTAATTTAGAATAAGAATTTTGTTGTTTGATAATCATACATGCCTTTAGTTGCATGTGTGTGTGTGTACAGACGAGTAGAGGATTATGGGACTCCTCCTGCTTGTGGTTACACCATGAGTGAAAAGTCACCTTCAGTAAGGTTGTGTCACTGAAGTACAGTCTCATCAAAGAACTTTTCATTCCAAAGGAATCCATACTTTCCATGCTTCTAATTGTAGTACAGCCTTGAAGCTACAGGAGCCCCTGGTACAGGGGGAAACTTGTTGGATGCAATGAAATCACACCCCAAAATAGTAATTTGTGGGATGATGGATGGTATGTTACACAGAATTCTGACACAAGTCTGGGAGTGAGACAGGACTGTATGATATTACCCTGGCTTCTCAGTATATTTATGAAGGGCATGGAGAAAAATGAAAGCAAGAATACATGTGATGGAAAAACTAAATTTTGCATAATTCTTATATTTGATATTTATGGTATCATTCGTAATGTGTAGTTATTTTCTATGCTAGGATTAAGTTCTAAGTGGAGATGTTAGTATCGACAAATCTCCTAAGTATGCATCGTGAAAAATTAACTAGAACTTGTGCGAGGATGCTTTTGGACAAACTGACCGACTGTATATGTGAGATCAACTTTGTAAATGGGAATGGAGTAATTCAAGATAATAGATGGATTATCTTAGACCAAATTAGATTATATACAATGATACATGAGAGTTCTTTTGTAGAAATTTCAAGTTTTGCTTTTGTATCGATGATTTGAATGTTAGATATGTAATAATAATTTTGTAGGAGTATTGTTCAGGGACCAATAGTTTTTATGACAGTATTGTGGTGTCTCTATAGGGGGTCTGTAGGTTCAAGTGAAACCAGCACATCACTTATAAGGCTATATTAATAAAGAACACAGAGGAGCATTGCGGTCTGACCACACTCATTAGGCCAGTGTATCTACAAGTATAAGCTGGACATCACATATATAAATGGAAGAGTTTTGATATACATGGATAATCAACCATCTGTGTATTGTACAGGTGTTTTCACCCAAAACTGAGTTTGGTAACCTCATTAGCTATGAGGTTTTTTTACTACTTTAGGCCATCTAATTGGATGAGTGGCAAATATAGCAATATAACAATGAGTATGTACACTGTGGACTGAATCCTGCATTCCAGAAGGTTCCTTGTTATTTGTAGGGGTGCTGTTGGGGAAGCTTTGAAAACCTTTTGTATCTGCAGTAATAAGGAAATATTTGTAAAAAAAAAAAAAGAAAATGTAAGCATTCATTAATCTACCGAAGCCCTGCTGTGCAAGAAGTAATGACTTACTGTTCCACACATTTTATTATATTTCGCTGTGTATTCTTCCCATCCTCATTATATTTCAAATATTGAAATGAAATGCAAAAACAACTGCTTCATTTTTGTATTATATAAGCTAATGTTAAATATTTCTTGTCAGATATTTTGAATGCAGTACTGACATGAATTCATTAATTGGATGTGCTGATATTTTGTGATTAATTGTATTTTAGGAGCTTTTTTTTTAAGCCTCTCTACCTTGAGTTTGATGAAAAGTGGCTTGCTATATCAACAGACCAGCCCAAGAGGTATTAAGCATGGTGATGGGACAGTGTTTAGAAGTGCTAAGATTTGTAGGAGCAGAGGACCACCAGTTGTCTGCACTCAAAACAGCTCTTAATCTGCCACCAGGACCTGAAGTTGTTCTTATCTCAATGATAACTCAGCAGACTCGAGCAGAGGTTAGTTTTACAATTACCTATTTGTACTTTAGTGGAGAGAGTTTTATACACAATGTGCTACATCTCTTGAACACACTCTGCTATCACACAATTTCTTAAATTTCTGTATGCTCTCTACATTGACCATGTTTTCAGTCACTTTATTCCATTCATCCAGCACTCTTATACTATAAAAGTACTTTTTCACATCTTATCCCCACCACTTCTGACACATATACTCTCTTGCCAACCTCTCTGCACTCATTCTCTCCATGTGTTCAAACCTTTCAGCACAACCCCTCACCTCTAAACGATACTCTTCTTATTTCCTTACCTCTCTCTACACTATCATTTCTTACATGATTGCCCGTCCCACACTACATATTGTCCCCAAACATTTCATTTCCAACACATTCACCCTCTTCCATATACTTTCAGTTGGACCTCATGCTTCAGATCCACACAACACTGTTGGCAGTCCTATGCACTCAGACATGCCCATCTTTGCCCTCTCACCTCACAGATAGTGACCTTTCTTTCAACACACTTCTAAATGTGCCCAGGACCTTCTCACTCCCTTGGCCACACTATGACATTTCAGGTCTTCATGGTGCAGTTCATCAAAACCACAGCCACCTATCCACAATCATATATACACATCATTAATCTGCAAAATACATATTCACATGTACCTTGATACTAGCTCAGATATCCCTTGTCACAATTTCTAGTGCATTTGCTATTGAATTACCGATAATGATTTGCTTGTTTGTATTTGCTAGTCTGGACTCAGTTTTTTCCACTTGCTAGATGCATTAAGTATACATTTATAGCCTTCCTGCTTGGCTCAACTTTTGGCCTGGCATGTTAGGTCATTGTGTTATTACATCAACAGGTGTACAGTTTAGTAAGATTTGACTTTATGTTAAGATACAGGCAAATAAATACAGCTTAAAGCTTAAAGATCATCATATCCTTTCTTGTGATGTTGAAGACTGATAAGTAAATGAGTTACATGAAACAGAATATTCTTAACATCTTGTTTCACTGATTCTTTTTTTTTCAGTCACGACTGGAGGCATTGGAGCTAATGCTTACACTACTAACTCCTTCACAAGATGGAGAAAAGATAGAGGAGGAAGCCAAGCAACATATTGCCTTGGAAAAGGCATGTGGATCTCTTTTGCCATCTGTGAGTAAGATGACATTCTATTACAGTATCTGCAGAAACTGTAGTGATTATTGTAACTCATAAGTGAGATTAGTATGTTGTAGTGTTTACTCTCTACTTTCTCTAGACAAACACTTTCACCACATTTTAGAGCTTTTGTCTGGAGATTGCTGCCAAAGCCATGCTGTTTGCAAATGGCAGTGACACCTCTCATTCCCCCCACAACATTATGATACTAGTTATGAACATAACCTTGTGATCTTAGTGGGATTATCTGCAATTTTAAGCCATTGTTTTGGCCATGTTCTGAGACATATTACTTTGCTTAATTGCCTTAGAATGATTTCAGATTTGTTAGGAGCTGATCTGTAGTGAATTGTTTTGACTTGAGTTGTTATTATTTTGATTTTTCACTTCATGTCTTTGCTGCCATGTTTGATTAGTGCTCTCAAGTATATATGTTTCAAGCTCATTTCAAGAGTGTAAAAAGTGGTCTGTTTACAACATTTACTTAAGATATTTTCAAATGAGGTGCTTTCATGATAAAAATGAAGTTTATATAGCTATTGACAGAATTGTTGGTAATATATCTGCTAGTGATTCTAGATTTATTCACAGGTGTATCATGAGGTCATGACTGGCTGCTTTGGCTTGGAAAGTCTTTGGAGCAGCAGTAGTTATTCATTAGTGCGATCACTTGAAGCCACACATTATCTGGATGGTATCAGAGCAGCAAGCCAGTCCACACAGCAACAGATAGCTGCAACTGTTCATATCATTTACCGCCATTTAGTATCTTCTTTACTTCAACACGAACAGCCAGATAAAGGTTATTGTTACTTTTCTGTATTTCATTTCTTTTCTACATGTGATATGTAAAATTTGGCATTGACAACTGACTGCTAAGGAATATGTTCATGTGTCCTTTAGACACAAGTCTTATATAAAAAGGGGATCCCATGGTGTCTGTGATGTTGCTTTCAACTACTGTCACTGGTAAATAATTCCTTAATCAACAGTTTCATTCAAGGAAAGTAAAATGGTTGCCCACAAGTTTGTATCCATTACTACAAGTGAAATTTGAGAAATCCAGCCTTAAGTATTTGCTTAAGTCGAGATTGTCAAAGACTTTAATGATTTTAGATACCTTTCTCAAATCACCTTTTACCCTTATCATTTCTAAGCTAAATGAGTTGAAGTATACTAGATGGCTATCATAATATTTGTTTCTCAGTCTGGGGATCAGCTTGGTAGCACTCCACTTAGAAACAAGGAATGACAGACTCCTTTGGAGTGAGAAGATCTTTGACAAGACTGTACTCT
This sequence comes from Panulirus guttatus, assembly GCA_032361385.1. Lineage (NCBI taxonomy): Eukaryota > Metazoa > Arthropoda > Malacostraca > Decapoda > Palinuridae > Panulirus > Panulirus guttatus. The sequence continues at coordinate 7,169 of JAUUDW010045009.1, forward strand.
CCGTCTGTTGATAAAGATATGGTCTTGCCAAAGCTAGAATCTCACTTTTGGTGTAACCATAAGCAGGAAGATTACAGTAACAACTGTTGATTAGAACATTAAAGAAATTTAACAGATTTATCAGACATGATTGATATTGCCAAAAATCATGGTGTGAATTATTGATTAAGTGGTGAACCTTTCAGACACTTTACCATTTTGTCTCGCTTGATTGTTTCCTTGTTTATCATCTGAGGATATCAAGTTAACTAGGTGATAATTTCTGGGTAGGCACTTACTAACTGCTTGATAATTTTCAAAAGAAGGAAGTAGGTAAAAATGTTGAGGATAAAGGGTTCAAATTGTTTAGGCATGTAGAAAGGTTGTTTGGGAAAAAAGATTTAGAAAATGTGTATGAGTAATGCGAGAGGGAGAAAAGAGAGAAACTAACAATAATTTGAAGGAATGGAGTACGTACCTATAAGTACCTACAGGGAGATTTTGCCATTAGGCTGCCTATCACATAGTGCTTGATGCATAACTTATTGATTAATAATATTTTTTGTCAGCCACTACTCAAGTTGTATAATTGTCAAAACTGAACTCATCTGGAGCCCCTTTTAGCATTTGTTTTAAATGTGGGAAATCAGATATTGATTTTGAATAGTAGGATAGTTGGTTGGAATTTTAGAAAGAAATATTGTAAAAGTATCTGTTTCATACTTTTATTGCTGATCATTGATTTATCTAACAGATCTTTTCTCTTCCAGTGGGTCTAAGGGAACGCCTGTGTTTACTGACCATATTTGCCTTGAGTGTGCGGTATGAAGCACCTGACCTTAGCTTAGCTGTATCAAGTGGACTTCTTGATGCCTTGGTGCGAATGTGCTGCCCATATGATTCCCCAACCTTGCGTCACACTCCTCATCCATCCCCATCAGATCTCTTGCCTCATGCAGCCCATACACTCTTCCAGATACTTACTATTTTAACAGGGTGAGTGTTTATTTTTTCTTTGATCCCAAAGTACTCTTGTTGATGTTATTCATTAAATATTTTATATATTATGGAAACACTATTTCACCATTACATTTGAGGAATGTTTTAGTACTTCTTTGCTAACTTGACAAAACTGTGAATTTTTCTCTTTGAAAAATCAGTCCATTTTCTAGATGTTATGCCATTTTTTGACACAGCCTTAAATTTGCCCACCTTGGAAGAAAGATGAATGAGGAGCGACCTGATTATAACCTTGAAGTTTTTGAACCATATTTATGATGTAGAGAGTGAAGAATTGAATGATAGGGATTAGTGGCTGGAAGATTTCATGTCATCATAATGCCAGTGATTTCATTTCATGAGTGGGTACTGATTGGTTGTTAGTAATGAGAATGAGTAAAAGTTGTCCTCATAGATATTACTATAGTTCAGGAGAGTAAATTCTGGCAGATACCCTCTACTTTGGGGGGATAAATGCTGTTTTAATCCCTTAAAAATTTCTCTCAGTAATGCTCATGGCTAACAGTTCAGAGGGAAAGAATAGACTTAGAACATTTGAGGAAGTGGAAGACTTGTGTTTTGAAGCAAATGTGAGGAGGGGAAAGAGACTGTGAAGACCAGAGTCAGAGATAAGGAGGTACTAACTCTCGCCAGGTACTGTAACTTAGATTTCATAAGACATCCTCGTCGTACACCTAATCAGCAATCATTATCTTGGCATTTTCATATGGAATACCACTAGCCTCCAACTGTACCAACAATGAATCTGCTCATTTCTTTCTTGCTTTGCCTCATCCTATTGTACATTCAATAGTATCATTAATTGATAATGGTACTTATAAATCACTAATAACATTATTAATTTTTCAGGTATTATGCAGAAGACATCAGTGAGTCAGTTCTTTGTCAGGTTATGAACCTTCTATATCTTCAAGTAGAGGACTTAGTGAATCACATTATTAAGGCTAATGAAGCAACATGGAAAAGTTATGTACATCATGAAACACCCACATCTTGTGAAAATAAAGCAGAGTTGGAAAAGTCTGATGTAAAAGGAACAGAGATGGAAGACAGAGACAGTAAAACAGTGGATATAGATGATGTAAAAGAAAAAAAAGCAGGTCAGAGGAGACTAGAACTGCATCTTAGAGGGCTCAACACTAGCCAAAACAATAATGTTACCGATGCTAGGAAACGACGGCATTTAGAAGTGACTCTAGGCAATCTACTTGTGTTTGTGAGGCGGCTGTGTGTGAACCCACGGGTAAGAATTCTTGTTGGTCGCCAGCCATGGGTGCGTCTTTTGTTGCTTGTGACTGGAGAGCAGGCTGAATCTCATCTTCCTCAAGTCAATAGTGTAAGAACTAGAGTTCTGGCATTGTCACTTTTAGGTGCTACATTGCCATATTCGGATTTGGATCTTGAAGCTCGAGAACAAGTTGTAAGACAGCTTTTCTTGCAGCTGGCTGCTAATATGTGGGTTATTCCATCTGCTCAAGCCCACCTTAAGGCAAGCCAATTGTTGGTGGAACTTCAGAAACATCTTGTAAGGCTCTCTAGTCCAGAACTCTTGGATGAACAGTCAAGACCTGAGTCTCCAGATGACAATCTGCCAGTTCAAGAAGTAGGTTTTGACCCAGATAAATCTGTGTGTTGCTCAGTTGAAGGAGGGCACACCCTTGTTCATGGACCAGGAGGACGTGGCTATGGTCTTGGGACCACTCCTATAACATCTGGCTGTTATCAGTGGAAGTTTCTTATTGTCAAAGAGAACCGTGGTAATGAAGGAACTTGTGTTGGTGTCTCAAAATATCCCGTCCGTGACTACAGCCACAGAACTTCATCAGACATGTGGTTGTACAGGGCTTACTCAGGAAATCTGTACCATAATGGTGAGCTTAGTGTATCTTTGCCAGGTTTTACCCAGGGGGATTATATCACTGTGGTGCTAGATATGGAGGCGAGGACTCTCAGCTTTGGTAAGAATGGGGAAGAGCCACGGCTTGCATTTGAAAATATTGACGCTGCAGAGCTGTATCCATGTGTCATGTTTTACAGTACAAATCCTGGAGAAAAGGTGAAGATGGTAGACATGCAAGTGAGAGGCTCCCCACGAGACCTTGACCCAGGTGACCCACTTTGTGCCCCTCAAGCTGCTGTTTTGGCAGAAGCTCACATTGCCCTTCTTCGGCAACTTCATGAAGCTTCAACATGGACTCAGCAAGTTAATGATTGCATTATTGAGCGTCTTAATCAGACAAAGGAACTCATACCACAGCCAAAGGATATGCATGAGAGTATTGAAATAGCTTCTAAAAGTGAATCAGAAAGTGAAGAACCTGCTTTTGAATATGAACCTTCAACAGATGGTACTAGTGAGGATCAGACCAGAGAGAATCATGTTTTGACATTAGATGAAAGACTTGAACAAGAAGAGAGGAAAAAGAAGAAAACTGGATTATGTTTTGATGATGAGAGAAATGTTCAGAGAACAGAACTGAATTTGGAACATGATACTGTCCCTATAGATACAAAGACAAGTACTACAAAGGGAAAGTCATGTAAGCAGAATCTTGTATATGAAATGAACCTGGAGCAGCTATGCAAAGAAGTGTATCCTGCCCTTGCCATAATTGGTGGAGTAGACAGTGGATTGCGAGTAGGGAGTCAGTGCATCCAGAAGGGAACTGGAAGAAGAGCAATGGTTTTAGGGGCTCTACGCCAAGGTCATCCGGCGGTCAAGGTGTGTATATATAATTCTTTTCTTTTTTGTGTTTGTATGTCCTTCCTGCCATTGCACCTGCATTTGAATTTTAATGTGCATACATGCACTGATAAGTAAGTGCATGAAACTGTTATGGTATTTTGGTAAGGGAATATGGTTTTTCACCTTATTCCATAGAATTACCATTGTCTGTTTGTTGTTATAATAGATTTTCTGGAATTCAGAGCAGGATGGTGTAAATAGATTATTTCTCATGTTTTTTCTTTTTTTATCAATCACCACCATGCATGAAGGATTTAAACAATATAGAACTCAACCTAAGTCTTTGTTTTTTGAGTGCTGCCAGCTCTTTAACTTATGCTGTACTAGCATGAAGATGACAGCCTTGGCTATCATGCTAGATAGTGGAAGAAAGCACATCATCAGCAGACAGATACAACTGCGGCCCTGTAATTAATTAAAGACAGTGCCTATCTTTATGATGCTTGTAAATAACACCATACGGGGTATGATATTGTAAATAATACTGTACTGCATATGATAAATTCTTTTTCATTTACTTCCTTGATTAATGCCAATTATTTTCAGCCAGTGTCAGTTATATTTTAGTGTCACAAATTAAAAACTCTTTTAGGTACAATGGTGTGATTGGGATACAAGTATCAGTGATGTACCAGTCTCACTTCTGGAGCCCGTAGAACCACCTCCATTTGATGTCTCAAAGATGACTGGAATAACTGCCCAAGTCATTACACAGATTATGAGACTAGCTGGTCTTACTCAAGAGGTCAGTAAAACTGTTTTTCTTTTAAGATATTATAACCATTAATCATTAATTTTGTCACTAACAAAAATATTTGTGATGGGAGGTCAGGTATAATTTACTGCACTAAATGCATCCTGACTCTATGCACATTTGTATCATTGCTCCTGTAATGTAAAAAAGTACATTAAAAGGCTTCTCAGAGTGGAAGAATTTGATTTTTTTCTTTTGTCACACCCTAAAATTTGTCTCATACACTCTAGAGAGAATGATGTTTGTAAGTAATATGTCTGTTGATAAACTGAGAAGTGAATGATATAACACAACTGCTATAACTTTAGAGATGGGAAAGGTCAACTAGATCATTTTAACAGCTCTGTTGGGGCCATCTAGTGCATACACCAATGAAAGAAGAAAGCACGATACCCAGGTCATTGTAGCTGGTTTTTAAGGTGTTGCATTACTGTAGAAATGTTACCTCTCCTGAGGAATATTAAAACACACAAAGACTGTGAGTGTCATTAATGGATGAGAAATGTATTTAAACATTCAATTTTTATAAAGCTTTTCATAGCCATGCAGTTTCTTTCTCCTTTTTTTACCCATCTGTGTAGCTCTTGTGAGAAACTCTTTTAAACAACTTTTGAATATGCCTGTGGGAGATTAGATAGCATTGTCACCAAAAAGTATTTCCCCTTTCTCTGTAACTGCAGTGAGGTATACCTAGTAAGTAAGCAAGTGTATGTAGCTCATTCACAAGTAGTGATGATGATAATCATAAATGTTCATTTCTAAAAATCTAGTACATTACTTCATTTGATACATATTACAAAATACTGTATAAAAAAAAATATTTCTTTAGTTACATTACAATGAAGAGATTATTTGCTAGAAAAATAAATACTGGAAAAATCTTATGAAATGTTCTGAGGTAAAGAAATTAAAAAATTTAGGTACTACAATGAGCTAAATGTTGAAGGCTAGAGATATTCTAATTGAAGGTTCTTCCCCATTTCTTTCCCTCCTGAATTTTTCCACACTGTTCTGTGTATATTAATTTTTTTAGAAACTTTCTAACAATTTTAGAAACTTTCATGCAATTTAAGTTCTTTTTGATGTAAAACTGTGCAGTGCATTACTGATCTAAAAGTTTTTGAATGGGAAAATGCTGAGAGTTTACTTTTTTTATCAGATTGAGTTTCCCAAGGTGACGTACAATCATGAGACTGATGAGTTGCAGACATCGCCTTCAGGAAGTCTTGTTTCTCCTCACCTTCCACAATCGCATTTAGAATCAGTACCAGCTACTACAGCCAGTTCAAAAGGACCATCACACACATCCAGCCCACGCAAGGAATCAAGGTTTCCATTAAATGTTCTTTACATTTGAAAAAGCTTTTTATTGCATACAAAGTAGGCTAAATGGTAATATTTGAATTTTGCCATTTTTCATATTCTGGGCCCCTTTTACCTCACTAGCTTATGTTCTCCTTTGCTGTTTTCTTTCTTGCAACCCTTAAACCCCCATGATCGTTTCTTAATGTCGTGTATCAGTGTGTTAAGTTTTGTTGCAGACTGATCAAGAAATGTGGAAATGTCAGGAGGGTGAAAAAAAAAAAGGGTATTCCTCCCCTCCCCTCCTATGAAAGTACAGGAGGATCCAACACCCCAACCCTCCCATGACTTTCCTTGTGTCCTCTTGTATCAGTGTGTCATGCTTGATGCTGATTGATGTTGAAGTATGAAATATGTAAAAAACATACACATACCTTGAAGAGGGCAGAAATAATGAGTATGTAGCGGGAGGTACAGAAGTAATGTACTGTACTTTCCTCCAAATTTTCATTTTCGTGATTGATGAGTGATGTTGAATCATTTTTCTTCTTTTAGCAATATTTTCAAGACATAGTCATGTTTAAGATATGATACATTAAGCCATGCTTTTCTTTAATTTGTTGTTCATCTCTCACCGAAAAGAGTATGCATTGCTGCTCATCAAGTGCCTTTCCTGATGTAGTAATCTACTTGGTAAATACAGTATATAACTGAGTAGCCTATATATTGTCCAAGACAACATGTTTAAGTCTTTAGAAAACATTTTACTAAATTTTCTTCATAAAGAAGAGGAATTGCAGTGGAAAGTACTTTTACATCAATGATGCTTCAGTTAGAATATGTTGTACTGTAAAGATCTTTGCTTTGCTTACCAGTGTGATTGTATTTACTACAGAGGCAACTCTGATGGCATGACAATGGAGTTACTTACTGATCAGTTAGTTACTAACATCATCGATGAGGTAACAAGACGCTCTTTTGACTCCAATGAACGCCATGAACCATCGCAACCAACACATCGAGGGTCTTCACAGGTATGTTAATTTATATTATGTAACTAATTAGTTGACTCACTAGTCTTGAGCACTGTGATATTACATGTTGCAAGTTGGTGTGTACTAAAATGAGGAAGGATAATGAGTAAGAGATCTCAATGAGCACCTCCAAATAAAGGAGGAAGTGTAGTTCTTACATGTCTCCTTCTTGTTGGAGAAGGCAGTTAAGAGGGGCTGGAATGGAGAGGTAGAAACTCTTTCCTCCTATAAAATCAATTTTTAACGGAAGGAACAGGAGAAGCTAAGGGATGGCTTTGGACTCATGTTATTGGGTTTAGCATGTAGAGGGTATCGGCTGTATGTGTCTGTCTGGATACATTATATAATACTTCGAACTTGCGATATGGGCTTTGAAACACAGTAGAGATAATGGTGAGCTTTTGTTTATGCTAGATGTATGGGGAATGATGATGGGTTTACTACAGTTCTTTACCGAGATATTACCTTGTTTTTCCCATAGTGAGTGAGGCTCTCTCATATCCCTTGCTTACTTACCAAATCCTCTTAAGAAGAATTTCTGTTGTTTTTTCTGGTAGAGAGGGAAATTTATATAATTCCATAGAAACTGCATGTGAAGTGTTTTCCCTTGCCATCATTAGCTTAAATATAAATGTATATGAAACACCAAGGGACTCAATCTTTATTGCGGGGAGGGTAATACTATCAGTAATGTAACTCGGTTATATATGAATCTTATTACGGATTGTGAAGGTATCCCATAAATTCAGGTAATCATTTCTTAACACATCATGTTTATCCTATAT
>JAUUDW010045119.1:2115-14551 GCA_032361385.1 Panulirus guttatus
AAACTTGAGCATTATATGATCACGTCTTCCAAATGGTGTATCGTGTATAATGTTCTCAATATCCATGCTAGTATGAACGGAGATAAGGTCTAGTAAAGATGGCGTATGTCCCTCACACTCTAATGTACTCCATGACATGCTGGTGCAGGAAACATTCCTATATACACTCTAAAAACTTGTCTCCATGACTCCCTATCACCATGAGAATCCAAATTCCCCAGTCTTTCTCTTTAGAAATGAAATTCCTCATTATCAGTAGTTTACCATCTCTATAAAGTAAGTGTTTCACTGCTTCATGTACCATCCTGAACGTTCCTTCATCGTTATCATTGTGTATTGTTCTGGTTCACTGCAATTCTTTGGAGAATTATACAACACCACAATGCTCTTCTTCCTGCATTTACTATTTTCATTGTGTTGTGTCTGAATAGGCTAGCCTTCACTATTTCTTGAAACTTCAGGCTCTCTTTAATTTTCAGGGATAATCCTTCAGGGCCCTCACAGATGGTCAAGCATAACTGACAGTCATTTTAACTGTGCAATCATTTCCATCATTTGCAGGTAGGACTGACGACTTGCACAAATGATTGACAAGTACCAGGCACTGATATTTTGTTGTCAATCATGATGATTATGCATTCAAGCCTGGTGGTGTGTGGCAACGATTGCACTATGATGGTCAGTCCTGTACCAGCAATCATGGTGAGTGTTTGTGATATACAAGAAATTTGACATCAGTTTATTGAACTGTATAAATACTTTCCATAATTGTGGAAAGTTAAAAGTGATATTTATAAGAACGGAGTTGCGAAAGCTGAATGCTTATCATAGAGAAAAAAATTAAAGAAACTGAGCCATATGCAAATGATTACAAAAAAAATTTATTCTTTCTGATTCAACAACTGGAGTGATCAGCAGCAAGACATTAGGAGCTGGGGGGGAAGATAATTACACTCCATTCTTTTATAGTCTGCAGGGGATAATGTAACAAGCCCTTGTAGAAGGGTTTCATAAGAAAACTTGAGTCTTTCTTTATGCCTCTCTTTCTCACACTTTTAAACTGTTTCCATAACAAGGATAACTGCTATGCATACAGGGTCAGCAAACAAGTCTAGCCATGCAACACATACACACTAACTGAAGATTGTGCAGTCTCCTCATTAAATCTGTAGCTTTAACCAGTGACTGCACAATCACATAGATTGTCAGTCATGCTTGACAATCTGTGGAGACCTTTAGCTTCCCTTTCCTTTCTTGCTATCACATAGCCCTCTGTGAGGAACAAGTGTGAGCTTATAGCTTTGGTAAGCTTGGTTTCCACAACTCTACTAATATCAAGTGCATCTTCCCTTGAATTCTAGTTTTCTACCGCTATCAACCCATCCACATTTGAATACATCATTTTTGGTCTATTACCATCTCCTGACATTCTTACCTCATCTGCAGTTTTAGAAGTGTGCCATCCTCTTGCCATGTGTGCCATCTCCAATTTTTTGTCTTCATACTGTACTCTTCTTTTCTCCCTTCTTCCTTATGTCTATCATACTTGATGAATATCCCACTGAATACCATCAAACCTTTCCTGAGTACTCCCTGACTAGATGATTCCAAGTCAAAAGTAATCATAACTCATCACCCCATTACGCCTTGGTTATAACTCCCTATTCTTCTCATTTTCTTTAAACAAAAGTCACTTCTGGCAGCCCCATAACCTTCATCACTCTTCTAATATGTATTTCCCTCTCTTCCTTATCTGGTGTATGATCTTTTAGTCCAAAAATAAACGGATTTACTCCTGTCAACTTCCTGCTTTACTAATCTCTCAAATTTTGGTACCACCCACTTTCAGCTATATCCCTCAGTACAGTCATATCAACCTCTGTCTCTCCAACCTTTTCTATAACTTCTCTTTTGCCTAGCAAGCATTTGTCCGTTATTCTATGCATTTTCATAAAACTTCCATCAACTAGCCCATGTTGTTTCATCTCTAACGCAGCACATTACTAATTCAACTTCTTTGCTCAATTTCCTGTATATCTCTGTTCATGTCTTTCTAGGTCATAGTTCCTCTCCTTCACTCTTTAATACTGTTGACCTGCTTCCAAGTTTGCTCCTTATCTTCACTGCTCTCTGATTTCTTCAGTTTGTGTGTGTTTTTGTCCTATTTTCTACCTGATAAGCTTTCGATATTATTCCAGTAGAATCATTGTGCACTTTTATTCTTTTCTGTATTCGAAAGTCTCCTGGTAATGCTCCTGCAATTTCTTGTCCAATATTGTCATCAAATTTATCCTCTCTTTGCATAGCCTCTAGTACATCTGATTGTGACATCTTATCATTGGCTTAACCTTCTTTCCTTCCTCTGATGTGATATCCCTGGACTACCTCCACTAACCTGTGTTTCGTGATCCTTAAAATGATTTTTTTTTAAGGCTCCAGTCACATACATAAGTCCACATCAGGGCCAGGCCTTAATTGAAATGTAGAGAGAATTATGAAACGGAAAATCTCTAGCTGTGTTATCCTCCAATCTTGCTTATTCACAAGTTCTCATGGCATGTGCATAGTGTATGTAATTACCAATTTGCACTGTACAGGAACATTCTTTACCATGCAACTTCTTAAGTTTATGTATGCTGCAAGTGTTTATGAATGCGATTACTAATTGTGTGCTATGGCGAGAGTTTTACACACGTTGCATGTCTCTTAACATTGTATGTGTAAACCATTTCTTTACTCCCATATATATATATGCACACACATACACCCTGGCCAGTGTGCATCACAGTTACTATTTGTGTGTTATGGGGGGACAGTTTAACACTCATGTTCCCTGTCTCTTAACCTTGTGTATATGTATCCTTGTGTGTATGCAGACACACACCCCAGCCTAAGCCAAGTACCCATATACTGACCAGCCCAAAGGGAAGGATGAACACCTGGGTTGGGTTTAGTTAGACTGCCATACCCAGGATTCAAACGTATGTAGGTCTGACCCTGGGCTGGCCCATGTTGATTCATGATCAGTAATACTAACCACTACATCACAGATGCTGTGTGTGTGCATGTGCGTGTATGTGTGTGTGTTTGTGTATCTGTTCCTGAATGCAAGTATCTATAACCATGAACAACATATATAGGGAGACCTATAGGTATTTTGCATGATGCATGTATTATACCTAATGCCATTACCACACAATAGGCAATAATAGCAGAGAACTGAAGACTTCATTACCATGAAAAATAATTTTTTTTTCATACATATTCGCCACATCCCATGTCAGTGAGATAGCGTTAAAAACAGAGGACTGAGCCTTTGAGGGAAAATCCTCACTTAGCCCCCCTTCTCTGTTCGTTCTTTTGAAAAAGTGAAAAAAAAAACAGGAAGGGAGGACTTCCAGCCCCCCTGCTCCCACCCCTTTTAGTCGCCTTTTACGACATGCAGGGAATATGTGGTAAGTATTTTCTCCCCTATCCCCATTGATAATGAAAAATACATATATTTAAATATTTGTACATGTAACATAATTACAGATCACCTGATACTGCCTTGCAGGTAAAAACATGATTCCTTTAATCACATGCTATTGATCTATCCGTATCGCTGATGCCCGCTTCTCCCAGGAACTGCCATCGAGGGGATGGCCACAGCAAAAGAGTCTCCATGTATTCCTCGAATATATCATTCCATGCATTCTTCCCCCAATTCTCTCCCTCCAGCAGTCTTCCACTCCATTTCCACTCTTGTTCATCACAATGACCTCACTTTACTTTACAATACTTTAACCGATTCCTGTTATTTTTTTTGGAAAAAGGAAAGCTACTTAGTATTGCATGTTTACTTTATTTACAGAACTGCAAACACAACTTTAAAACAGACTCAAAATATTTTGTAATGGTTACCTGTATCTTGAAAGACAAGTCTGGACACTACTGAATTTAGAGATACATATTACAAGTATATGGGTAAGATATTCAATTTCATCTACAAGATTTATAACTTGTGTGTAAATTATGCTGGATAGTGATAGTGATAACTTTTTTAAGTTGTTTTAACAATGTTAAATAATCAACTAAACTAGATCATTTGAAGACTAAATAGAGATGAAAATTGTTGATGATCACCAGAGATTTCAAAAGTTTCTATGATGTCATTCCAGTTATTTTGAATAAAATTTTTCACACTGGGCACAACTTTTCTGGAAAGTATGAGATTACTTGTCAAACAGAATAGTGTAATAAAATGAAGATGATAATATATTAGAGACTTCCTTCACATGATGCTGTTGATACAGTACAAAATTCATTAATTTCAGGGGAGGTACGGACTGGAAATGAAAACTTAACATTACATCATAAACCTAATGAAAGACAAAATATATTAATGTACTTGGAAACAACTTCCCCACTTTACACCAAGATGATTACATCAAAATATTTCTAGTTTGGCAATTATACAATTTTTTCAGTACTTCTGCTGTCTCTTCACACAATTTAGTTTTATGTATATTATGTTAGCTAATGGTGTGGATCTTCAATTCTGGTAGGTATAAAAATTACCCTCAATTACAGGTTGAATAGATCCCTACCAGTCTATCACTATCTTGTTACAAACACCTATTCTCTGTACCCTGAATGTTCTATACTACCCTCTTTCGTATAATTTTGTGTTTTGGAGGCAAACTAATATTTCATAAAGTTTATGCTCAATCAAATCACAATACAGTCATCGAATTTAAGAGGTACAAAAAAAATTTGATCTTTTAATAATCCTGAGTATCTCTTTTTGTGTACAGCAAACCATGGGGCAAAATCCCAATCCATGTCTAAACTATTCTTCGAAACAGTACATTCCCTTAATTACCTCCTAGAGATGCGTAGGTCTGCCTCTTACCCTGGACATTCCATATAATACAGGAACTTGAGTAAAGTCTATTAAAGAGTGCCTGTGGCAATGAATAATCAGCTTCGAATCAAAAGCTACATTAGAACAAATGGAAAACTAAAAACCTAAGAAGTATTAATAAGAGTATTTATAATCTTTGTAAAATACAGATTTATATACACATATATATATTTACAAAATATCAGATCTGAAATGACAGTATTATGTCTAAACCATTCTCTAACTGTATTACGTCTACACCATCCTCTAACAACGACTTACTCATTAATGTTAGAATTTTCTTATTTTCACTGCTTCTTTTATAATATAATTTTTCAAGGTACAAACAGTAAAAATATAGCTTTTACATTTAAACTAAAATTCACACATCCACAATGCTTTCTATATGTCCAATTACAAATATATCAATATAGATATTCTCTTCAATGTTTACTGCCTAAATAATCATCCACAATGAATGTACAACCTCAGTGACTCTACCGGATACTCATTATGTTGCTTCAATAGAATTACTCTACACACAGCACGATGACCAAAGTAGCACAGTTACAAAATAAACTGATGCAGGAATCCTGCCTAAGATCTTCATAATACAGTAAGTAGGAGTGTATCACAGGCCTAACTTCTGAAAGATAATATGATGCTTAAAGAGCACTTGTCAGCATACCTAAACAAGCACCTTTTACTTAGAGAAAAGCCTTAGGGATCATTCACATAATGGCAACATGTAAATAACATTAATAGAAAACACTCAACATCCCCTGCCCCTCCCCTGCATTCATCCTAAACTGTGGCCTTGAACATTCTTTTGTTTACGTAATACAGAAAATAATGATGATGAAAATTTGACAATACTACCAGCACCAAATTCTTGCTTATCAATTCAAGACAAATGCATGATACATATCACTGTCCCCAAACTTGTGACTATTATATGTATAACATGACAACTAGTAATGTGATGCTCTCTTATTCCCCAGTATTACCATGAAAAAGAGTAATTCTCCTGAAAAGATAATGACACATTTTCAACAAAATGAAATTTCTTAACACCTATCTATCATATAAATAAAAGAATTCAATTTATATACTCTAAATTTATTTCTGTAACAACATATAGGATTTTACTGTATAAAAATGGGGCAGTTCTGGTAAGGCTGAAAAGTTTAATGGTATAAAATATCTTTGTATTTCTCACTAATGTTCCCACAACAATTTCATCCAACTTGAAACATTTCCCATTTTCTCCAATAATTACATGCTCGTTTCAAAATACCACATAACTGTAGAGTATCAAGCACGATCATTTAATATGATGACACTGACAAAATCACAAAGTTTAATAACGTCACTAGAGTATACACTAGACTGCTAGTTATCCATGTGCATGAATTTTACAGTATCATGACAGTACATTTTGAGATACTAAGTGTTATCTTCAGATCACTCTTAATTTGCTGTCTTGAGAGATTTCCTCTGGTATTTCTTTCAATAACTTATACATTAGGACAACAAATGAATGACTTTAGATGCTCAGAAACCTAGCCGTGCCAGAGCCATCTGGCGTCGAAGCTTCACTATCTCCCAATACACGTCATGAACTGTGGAAAAGAGCACAAAATAAGTAATGCTGTTTGTACAAAAATATAAGGGATATAATAAAGATATTGAATCACATTTTAAGTATTAAAGGAGGCCTTTGCAGATAAATGGACTTATGTTCCCAGCAATATGTTATTATGCACAATGTTGCTGAATAAGTGACTGAAATCCATGTTATAAAGGGGGATTACATTCCAGACCAAAAATATCCCCAGTCATTCTTATTTATGGACCATACTCAAAACAGCTTACCATCAATATACCAAACTGTACAATGATGTGCAACAGACTCGCCGATTCAGCAACTGTTGCCATTTCAATGGTAAATCAGACAATATCTAATAATTCTTACTGAGAATACTGCTGATGCGGGATTGAGGTAGGTGATGGTAAAATGGGATGGAGGGACAGTTCCGTTTGTCAAGCCTTCCACAGTACTGTAAGTATATCCATTTCTATATATCTATCTACATCTGACACCTGTTTCCTCCAGGAACTCCCACCAAGAGGGTGGCCATGGCAAAATAGTCTCAACCAAATCCTACCCTTACATGCCTCCCTCAAAAACTCCATTCCATGCATTCTTCCTCTATTTCTCTCTTTCCAGTACCCTTCCACCCTATCATCCCTTGTTACAGTTGGTCTTCCCCTCTCACAAACCCCTTTAATTGTTCTGTCATACACTATCTTTGTAAACTCCTCATCTTGCATTTTTTCCACATACAGAAATCACCTCAAAGTATCATATTTCATCCACTCTACAATTCATTCCCTTGGCATTTCCTGCCATAACAAATCTAGTTATACCACATGCCCCTTTCAAGCAAATCATTTCCACAGCCAGGATTCTCAAACTATGTTTTGGCTGTATAGGTCAGGGATGGGGGACTATGATGTCCCTTACTCATTTCTTCACTTCCGTACTTACACCTCTACCTTTCATAATTTTCTTAAGGGATCCAATGACCCTTCTACTCTGTACAGCTGTCTCCCTTATCTTCTTTCCGTATCACCAAACTTACCCAAGACAGCTCCCAAATACTTCAATTGTGTCACCTCTTCCTGTCTTTCTTCCCTCCCCCAATATTTACAACAAAGTTTAGTACACTTTATTCTCTCATTCTATTGGGTTTTGTAAAATCAATACTTTCACTCTGTTTCTTTTCAAACACCATTACTTTACGATTACTCACATTTACCTTCATTCATCTACACTTACACAAATCATAAAACACACTTTCAACCTTCTGCAACTCCTCTTCACTCTTAGCATACAAAACAGTATCATCCGCTGACAAGCTTGTCACTAGCCGCCATACTTCACCACCACACTCTCAGTACCTCTTTTCCCTAGTTTTGCTTTCATCTCTTATCATTCCATCCATATTTATGTTAAAAAGCCATGGTGACATCACAAAGTCCTAACTTACACCCACATGTATACCAAAACTATTGCTCAACTCTCCATCTCTCTTACACATGCATATGCTCCTCTGCAGAAAGCTTTCACACCACCCAATAGTTGTCCCCCTGTCCCATATGCTCTCAACACATCTCATAAAGCATTCCCCTTGACTCTGTCATATGCTTTCTCCAGATCCATAAAAGATGCATACAGCTTCTTATTTATCACTACATACTTTTCCACAATCATTCCCAATGCAAAAATCTGATCCACACACTCTCCACCTTTCCTAAAAACCACTTGCTCCTCAATTCCGTCACTTTATAAATCAACACTTTTGCATACAGTTTTCCTGACATATTTAACAGACATATTCCCCTATAACTGCTACATATATCCCTAGCACCTTTTTCTCTGAATAAAGGAACAATAACAACTTTTACCCAAAAGTCAGGCACAGCCTTCTGCTTCCATGCTGAATTGCATATCAAATACATCAACTCTATCACACTTTCTCCTCTACAGTTAAACATTTCAGCTGTAATCCTATTCATTCCAGGTGCCTTTCCTATCTTCAACCTCATTACTGCCCTTTGTATCTCCATTCTAGCTAAAAGTCCAAACACTTGCATCCTTTTCCTTCCATCCTCTATATTCAAGCATGTAAAAACTGCTGCCTCACTTTCTCCCACATTCATCTGTTCTTCAAAATACTCCTTTCGATTCCTCCTTTTGATTCAGCAATCCCCTTCCTTACTTCTCACATCTATATTTCCACTCTTGCATCCACCTCTTTACTTCTTCACCTCCTTCCAGTATTTCTTATTTTCCTTAAACTTTTCACTCAGCTTTCTTCCTAAATCTTCATCTACTCTTTCTTTGCTTTCCTCTTAACATTCCACTTACATATCATATATTCTTCCCTCCTCCTTTGCTGAACTTCCATGGGTTCATTTCTTTAGGGCAATATACCATGAGCCTTTTTCTTCTTTTCGACAGCATTTCTAATTTCATCCATCCTCCATCCATTTCCTCTTTTGTTCTTATATCTCATAGCCTTGTATCCAACTACTGTTTCTTAAACATTTAAGAGTCTTTCTCTAAACATTTCAAACACCTCATTCACATGAATGCATCCCTAAATTTGTTTCACTTTCATCTAGATTTTCTGTCACACTTCTTTCATACTCCTCCTTGCATTCTTTCCACTTCATCTTCTCCCTTGCCAACACTGTTACCTCTTCATTTTTTATGATGCCATACCTCCACTTCTCCCTGATCCTAACCTCTACAAGACCTGGAAAATGGTCAGAATCTCCAAAGAATCCTCTTACAACTCAAGCATCCTGCACATCATTTCTCAACCTTTCAGCCATTGCCACACAGTCAATCAAACCCTTTTGTTTTTCTCTTCCTTCAATATCATCAATGCATATCTGTTAATTATCTTATACTGAAAAAAGGTTTGCAGGGAATAAACCCCTCTCAGCAGAAACATCTGCAAGATAGTTTCCATTTTCATTTTCTCCAGGCACTCCCCTTTTACCAACTACGTCAACAATTCTATAACATCCCACCTCTGCATTCATATCACCAATTACAACCACCTTCCTCTCCTTCTCAAACCCATTTATAAAGACATTCAAATTTCTCTAGAAATGCTTCATTTTATCCTTACCTCACACAGTCTTTATATTCACAGGCACTTACAAACAAACACCCATGCATACTTCACAATTCCAATCTTTCCTTTCACCCACATTATTCTTGATCCAATCCATCTATACTCTGCAACATTCTCTCATACTCTAGGTGATAGCACAACTGCACATCCCTCTTTCCCTCTTCCCTGATAATTTGCATTTATTACCATCCATACCACTCCTCCTTCCACAAACTCCCATACCGTGCATTCATTTCCATTTTCACTCCATACACCCTGCCCAATGATATGGGTTTCCCCTAAACCCCAGCACATCCAAACTAACTTTTAAAATTCTCCACAAGCTCCCTCCTTTTACTCTCACCATTAACATTCAGAGATATTACCCTCAACTGCTCATCTCTTTTACTTCCGGCATAACTGGTGGACTCCCATGCCACTTCCTAACCTTTAGTGCCTCACCCTTTCAGTGTGTGATATCTATGTTTGATATATTTGGCTTTTTTATTACCTATCTTAATTTCTTCATTTTGGAGATCTCAGTCTTTTGGCACATTAAAATTATGAAAACTTAGTGTTCCTTAAAAGGTGACTGTCAGTGGCTGGAATATAAGATCTAATATCATTTGATAATGATATCATTATAAAGGGTTTATAACTGACAAACATATAAATTATATTAAAATCTGTTGCTCGTGCAAAAACTTCTTGTCAATCTATGAATTTTGACCTTAATTATCAGATGATGCTATTGCAAACCTCACTCTATGAGCCATCATTCTGCGGGGATCCCCGGTACATGTTAAATGTAAGATATATTCAATTAATACTTAACACACAATGAGGATCTTTTGTGGGAAACATAAACAGTGGAACAAACTTGCTACCTTAGAATTCTTTAATGAATACAGGAAGTTCTGTAAGCTTAAGAGATGTCTACACCATGTTTTTCCATGTCTTCATGAATGAAAGAAAGAAGAGAAAAAATAAGTTCTGAACTGGAAGAGTTTTTCTCAGCATAATCTATGGACACACAGAAGGTATACCTACTCTTGCCTAGACGCTACTTTGGATTAAAAGATCATTTAGCAAGATCAATAACAATATAGTGACAGCTATGTCCCTCCAAATCATAGATTACTAGTAGCTAGTTCTTAACAACTGAAGTGCACTAATTCTTTTGCTGTTAATTAAGCATATCATTGAACAACTGTATCTTAGGCTACTTTCCTTAGGAGGAGCCGGACCTCTAATGTATATCAAGTTCATATATGGAATTAGTAGTATGGTACTACATATCTTCAGCTCTCAGTTAAAGGGGGGTATGGGGAAACCAGTAAAAGAAAATTTTTCATTTCAAAACCAGAGAGGCAAGCTGAGGGAACATCTTACTCAAACAATAAAATGGTCCACAAACGGGGTGCTGGCTACTCATTCACCCCCCACCAAGACTGAGTCCTTCTGTCAACATTCACTTACACCATATGAAAAATTTTCTAACAGATATATAACACTGAAAACAATACCCCTTAGTGAAACACAAAACTTTCAATTCTTGCATGAAAAATATAAAAATTCTGAGCACTTCTGGAAAGTTTGAAGGCCAGATTTTGCACAGTAAAACCAAGTTTCCTGAGACAATACTTTTTTGATGCAATCCCTTTGGAAAATCTGTGGTAACATCTTAACCAAACAACATCGTAAAACCATTAACCTGGATAATTTGGCATGTTTCAATAATTCAAATGTAATTGGCTGAGAAGTCCTTATTCATATCTTCTTCAAAAATCTGTATTCTGGACAAATACAACTTAATTTCCCTAAAAAAATATCGATCCTCAGTCTAAGAACTCTTACATTGTATGAATGTGTTGGTTTCTCAGCATCATCAAAAAATTTTTTTACACCTCCCAGCTTTTCCTGGTTTAGCAGGGCAACGTCTCAAACAAATGAACAATGTCTTCATTTGATCACATTCAGTTTCTAGCTGTCAGGTATAATGTACCGACACTATCCACAGCCAAGCCCCACACACTACTCTTTAGTTTAATATGTCTTGATTCAACCTAATGGCAGAAAATCATCCCCAATTACCACACTTCTCTAATTCATTCTAATCTAATGCACACCTCCAGTCTTCCTGAATGTTTAGGTCGCTATACCCTCAAGCCTGCTGTACTCTGTCCTTACATCTCCTCCTCAGTTTTCCTTCCCCTCTTGCTCACTCCACTTCTGACATATAGACCCTCTTTGGCAGTTTCTCAACATAAGCTCAAAACATTCCAGCACTCTCTGGTCGGCTATCTCAACAAGACTGTGATCATTATCACAACATTCTCCGACTTCAATATTTTTTATATCATCAACCTGCCTCAAGCCACATTTCATTTCATATCCAGCACATCTGACCTCTTCCTTTCTTTTGCATTCAAGGTCTGACACACACCTTTATATAAACCCAAATCAATAATTTGGTCAGGCGACTTCAACTTTAATTTTGTGGACTGGAAAAAGAAAGGGGGCAGTTGTAAAAAGTTAATATCAATATATGAAATGTTTAATCTCACAGATGTCATCCCACAAGAAACAACAACACAACTGACTATATATACTGACATGATGAAAATAGCTCTCTCTCTGTCTTTAAGGCTTTGCAAAATAAAACTTTCACTTTGTTTCCTTTCAAACACCATTGATTTAATTTTACTCCCATTTACCTTCAATTATCTATGCTTACTCATCATAAAACACATCTAAACCTCTGTAGCTCTTCTTCACTCTCAGCAAACAACACACTATCATCTGCAATGCCATTTTACTTGAATTACTTTCAAAAAAGCACTAAATTATGTTATGGATA
>JAUUDW010045120.1:0-12800 GCA_032361385.1 Panulirus guttatus
TAAAAGAAAACGAGGAACAAAAAAACATTCTATTGATAAACATAAAGGATTTATGTCACTGTTTTCAGGAAATTACATGATGCTACAGTTAACAAAGACAGGAATCATTATGTTCATGTTTATCCAAGAGATGGAAGCTTCAGCCTTACTTACCGTAATACATTGGAAATGGTCGGTTCCTATTGGTTAGCGCCAAGCGTAAAAGTCCCTCCCTCCCCCTCCCTTCCTCAGGATGAATAATAGCAGTCTAAGTTACCGTAAACTAGAAAAAAAAAATCTACCAAACCTAACCTCACTTCCTGTTGAGTTAGTAAAATTTGTCTAGACTAGGCTGTATGCTTGCCTGGTTTGGATGTTGTAATCCCGTGTTCTTTCACGTACCAACAACTTAAATTGCAGTGTCAGATCTTACTTATTATCAACTTAATTGAGATGTAGTAGTTCTTACAAGTATCTTCTAGTTGCTCAAGATTACCGGCACTTTTGAGTACGTATTTCATGGTTTAGAGAATGATTTAGGCGATACGAAGGATCTAGGAGGGTAAATGATCTCGTTCAAATATCAGGAATAGATTTAGAAGTGGAGAAATGATTATGGATCATATCTTCAGTGCTTTAGATGTATGTACCATGAGAATACGTTTGTGTATAATCCTCTTGCGCACGATGTTAGAGGCATGATGGCCTGGCCTTAAGGATCACGTCAGAGGCCAGGCTATCATAACCCAAGGGTCGTATCGTCGTCTCAAGGGTCGTACAATTATGTTCAAGAGTTTTACCGTCATTGTCAAGAAACTGTTGTCGCTATATATTTTTGCGTACGGCAGACTTCCGGCCAGACATATACCGTGTACGGATGGTTCTAGATTTAACGTCTATTGAGAAGTTATTATGCCTGGATCCTTAAAACACATCCCTATAAGCACGTGAAGTATACATATAAAAGCTACCCCTTTACGTGATATTATGATACCGGTAAAACAAAAATGAATGAAATATGCAACTCAGTAGTGCCAAACAGGTTTTTACAGCTATATTCATCACTAAAACTCCACAAAACTGGAGTCTACGACATGGTTGATGGCCTTAAACTGGAAAAAGAACTTCCTCAAGCTGTCTCCCGAGAAAGCAGGACAGACAGCACCAACAACATCACATGTATGTACATCTGGTGATAAACCAAATAGGTCATCACCCAGAAAGGCAACAACTCAAAAGCTTTTCCCGGTACGTGCGATCTAACAACACAGCATAAGTTTGATTTCCTTTACACTCAGGTTCATGGAAACTATTTATGAAACTAGGGTACATATCCAGAAAATAGAATACTTCTCGTTGAAAGGGACTCAGCCTCCTGCTGTATTGTTATGTCATACCGCTGGAAGTAGAGCCACATGGTGATGCTTCCTCATTACAAGACGTGAAGGCCTCCAGAGAATTCAATGACGCGGTTCCATCTTTCTGGAAGTTTCCTGATGGACGCGGCCATATCGGTTTCCGAGAGGCTGTTGATGTGGTGTTGAATGGCCGACCAGGTGCTGGAGCGGTCCTTGAAGGAGGAGCCCTTTAGTTGTTCCTTGAGGTGACGGTGGAGCCAGAACTCGGTAGGAAGAAGGTCGGCAGAGTCAGGGGGCTGGGGCAGAGTCTCGATGTTCAGGTCCCTGAGTGCCACCTGACTCACCTTGGAGTTGTGCATCGCTGTGTTCTCCTGAAGAAGGATAATCTCTTTATCTTTTCCTGCGGACGCTCGGCGTTTCCGCATGATGGCTGGGACTAGCTGGTCCCGCAGGAGGTAGGCGTAGTACTCGGCCGTCATCTGGGTCTGGTCTGGTACCGGGTGAGCCAACAGCAAGCCCTGCATATCGTAATAGATGGCGTACAGCACCCGCATCTTACTTTGAGCGATCTTATTTTTCTCTTGGGGGCCCCCAGGCTTATATGTGGTCGAAGTTCGCCTCTCAGGCAGGTAGTAGGTGACGAAGGTCTCGTCTCCCGTGACGATCTTACTCAGGAAGTCGTCGCCCTCGGCTTCGTAGCGATCAATCAGCTCCTGGCATGTAGCGATGCGGCTCAGGCGCTGTTCCGGCGTCAGGAGGCGAGGCACCCATCGCTCGCACACACGCTTAAGTCCCAGCACATTGGAGACGATCATCTGCGCCGCGTGCTGCGTAACGCCCACCATTTCTGCCGCTTGTTCCAAGGGGATGCGGCGGTCCAAGTTAATCAGCTCCTCTAATCGAACCACCAAAGCCGGATCGGTGGGCGCTGCCGTTCCGTTGTTGATTGCACCGGAGCCGGCGCCTGTGCCCACACATCGCTGACACTGGTCCATCAGGTCCTCGCGTCCGTCTTGGAAGTCCTGTATCCAGTCTCGTATAACTTTGTACGAAACTGTTCCTTCGCTGCAGACGCCTAACAAATGCTTGTGAATTTCTGTCGGGTCGGTCTTCATCAGATACAGGTACTTCACCACCACTCGCTGGTCGCGCAGGGAAAGGAGGGTTGTCATCTTGACCGACGTGTGTATGATCTAGTAGACTGTTAGCGCAGCTGCAAACGGTCTTGAGCCACGGCAGTGATTAGCAGCAGAGTTGTCTCACAGTCGTTGAGCACCTCGTTTGTTATCCTCCCTGCGGGAAGATAAATCACATGGTAAGAGAAATACAACTATTAACACAACTCTGAATCAGTCAGTATTTAACTCAGATCGCTAAATCACCGTAACTTTATAAAAACTATGTGATAGGGTCGGGTCGGGGGCGTGAGCATACCGGGGCAGGGAGCAGAGACGTGGTGATGAGGCGGGGTGCGGGACGGAGTTGCTGGGGCAGCGCACCTGCCCTGCTTTTATACCATCTACACCCAGCTCCCACCTACACCACGCCCCTCCGCCCGCTAAAATAAGACTCAACGCAGTTAAGTTCACGCTATTTTTCATTGTCTAATATCAGTCACCTTTCCCTTCCTCTTTTTCCTCTCATAGAATCTATGAATGGCAAGGTAAGGACATTCTAAAGAACCATAACGGAAATCGGTGGAGTAACGATCCTTGACGTGAGGCAGAGCTGTTCGGGGACGCTGGGGCGACGGCGATGCTGAACTGGGGGTCTCGTACGGCAGCTGTTAGAACAAAATGCCCACCACTCGACATAAGTTCCGTGCTAGCAAAAAAAAATCCCATAGCAAATCCCATATAAGCACAACAACCATGTGTCGCTTTTATTCTAATTCTCCCAAGGACAGTTACCGTTACTGCATCATCCACGGAATGAGAAGCTGATCTCGTAAAAACCTTTCGTGTTAAACCGTTGATTTGTCCTCTTGATTCACCAACACGGCGATCAAATATGACTCTTTGACTTCCCAGTCCTCATCAATAATTCTCTTGGGCGTAAGACGTTGCCGCCACCGTTAAGCATACCATCAACTCTGTTTTTCTAAGAGCTGCAGATTATTTGTTAACAGTTCGTGGGAGCAGATACATCAGCATTAAGACTTATGTACCCAACCGGAGTGAATAAACATTGTGTCGTGGTTAAAGTCACACTGACTAAAGTTACATCATGAATTTTCTGCGGACTGCACGGCTGAGGCAGCTTCTGGTCGTTAAAGGTTTCGTTGAAGGTTTTTGACATTTCAAGCAATGCGAAGAATGAGAGGCAAGAAGGTGAGGCTCAGTACGTACTGCGGGACACCTGTGGCAATCGATAAAGTGGCTGCATGAAAACTGCGGCGAGCGCCTTGTGGGACAAGCTAGGTCGGGGGATGTCTTCAGGGGCGCCACACACTGCCAGACGACCATTTATGGTGGCTCACAGCACTGGCGGCCACGCCTCTACGCCACTCCTGCCGTTGGTATGTGTGCCAGCGGGAGGGTAGGTTAGCGTATGTGCAACCTGACGATGTATGTACGTGTGATTCAGTGGACAGTAATTCTAGGTTTCGTAGCGCTTCAAGGGTACGGGTCTCGTGCGCCTTAGCTCGCTGCGAGTAGATATAATATATGGCTCTAGTGTGGAATGGTAGTTGGAGGGATATTCGATATCATATATAAGATAATAGTACATGCTATACAACAGAGACATTGCGAATGTATTGCTTAGATTTAGGATTAGGGCAGTTTTAAGTTACGTTTGGTTTCTTGTGTTATGGTAAATGATGCTAGGTTGAGTTTGAATAAGCGCGGATCAGGTTTTATTTGGTTTCGATGATAATTCCACTCAGCTGATTTCGGAATTAGGAAATATGAACTAAATCAGAATTAAGTCTTGCAGTATACACTGATTACATGATTTATTTTTATACACACACACACCGGACCGCCTGCATGAAGTCACACCGCATATAAAATCATCTTCGGCGAGTTTGTATCAACGTCAGTGGACGAAAAAAGAGTCCGTCATTTCTTGCCACTGACCGTAGCACATCCCTTGAAGCTGCCTAAGCTCTATGATAAAAAAGTGTCCTGGGGTTGTATATGGCAGGTCGTGCTTGCTTTCTTACTGGTCTCCACTTCTTTGGTCGTCCTCTGGGTCTTGCGCCATCAGGTCACCAAGTCAGCCTTTTCTTGGCAACCCCATCCTTTCTCCGTTCCTTCTAAATGCCCCTAGCCATCGCAGGTGCGTCCCTTGTACTTTTCTTTGCACTGCGACTGTACCCACCATTAACCTTCTTCTCTCATTTCAGATTTCATCTGTCCTTGTTTATCACAGCGATCATATACATAAGCCGCTCATAATCTGCGTTTATCATTAGACGCCATCGTCCAGCTCTCAGCTCCTTATGACATTGCAGTATCAGTTCGTGTGTGCAATCCTTCCACAACGCTTGTGCTCATTGTTTTTGCTTTTTCCACGTTCGTATTCATTCCGTTTGCGTGTATACATGAGCGGCGGACTTTTGTTGATAATAATAATAATAATAATAATAATAATGATAATGATAATAATGATAATAATAATAAACTGATATTAGCGATGTCTGCCTGCTGGTGTTTACACCGCAAGAAACGCTTACGAGGCTGTATCATCACTAGCGGATGGGAAAGTGTACAGCGTTGTCGAGGAGCTTCCTGGAAGGCCAAGTGAAGCCCACCTTACCCTGTTTCAGCGTGGAGCACAGGCTCGAAACTGCAGGAGCCCCATAAGAAGGTCCTAGGATTACACAATAATTAGGAGAACATTCGCGAGCGAATATATTATTTCTAGTTGTGCACTGTCACTCTCGATCATTTTCCCCGCGGAGGGATACTCCATCAAACTCATATTTACCAAAGCTTTCATAAACATTGGTTCAGTCCCCAACAAAAATTTTCGTCTCGCCCAGCCTCACCTTTACTACACCCTCAACAAACCGAAATACACTTCACCCTTAGCAAAAGCATCTTCACTTCACCTTTGACAGACGCATTTCATCCTCATTCATTGTATTTTCATTACACCCTCGACACCATTGGTCTCTGACCTGATGCATTTTACCTGATCAAGTTAAACGCTTGATCATTTGGATGGCTCTTTCCCAGATATATTTCCGCTGCAAAATATTAAAAGTCTCTGATTGTCACGGAAATTTTTAATTACATAAACAAGGATTGTGGCGTCATGCTCAAAGGCTTGAACTATAACATCAAAACATCTTTTATTAACGAGATGAACATTTAGTTAACTAGAGGCACTTGAAAAAAAAGTGTAAGGTAGATAAGCGGCACCTAAGAAAAAAGAAAAATGTAAGGTAGACTATATTATCTCGACCGTAGGCGAGACTCAAAAGAATAGTTTCCGATTCAGCGCCCGTTGTAATATAACACGGGTTGTGGTTCTTACACAAGAGGGCGCCGAGGAAGAACGGCTTACCAACCTCCGTTGCCAACCGTTGTTTTATAAGACCGCGACTAATGTGTTTGTAACAGGTGTCGCCTTCTGGTGGTAAACTAATCTATTAATACAAAGATCTAGAGCTACCGTTACTCCTCCTGAAACTAGCCTGTCTGATAGAGTTACCAAGATTACTGTTAAAAGTGGACTATTTGCTTCGGTGCTGTTTACTTCGCATGTGCTGACTGCTTCTGAACAGGATACAACAGCTTTCCCTGTCACACTTTGAAGACGAGAGAAAAAGGAAAGAAGACATTAAAAGGCTCTTCCGAGTGGGTGTCAGCGTCACTTAAACATAAGATTTGCGAGGGAGGATGCTTAGAAGAATGTTCTTGTTGGTACGATGACGCTGTCGTATGGCTCGTGTGTTTATATACAAACGATATTCGATAACGTGTCAGCGGGAAGCAAGTGTAGGTAGTTCTCCTCGAAAACTTATTGTACGTTATTCGT
Organism: Panulirus guttatus; assembly: GCA_032361385.1. Lineage (NCBI taxonomy): Eukaryota > Metazoa > Arthropoda > Malacostraca > Decapoda > Palinuridae > Panulirus > Panulirus guttatus. The sequence goes on from JAUUDW010045120.1 coordinate 6,327, forward strand.
AAATCTGAAAAGTATTTTTAATGTTCGTAACTCTTAGGAACAATGCTTATCGAGTGAAAGCAAAAGAGTGGCGTGCTAGGGATTTAGATATCTTCATTACTTGTAGTATCTTTCTCGCCTCAGGAACCGTTGAATTCATATTATCATTTACTATATTGTATGATTTCGCGGCAAGAACTGGTTTACTTGAACTGCACTACTTGATTGTGCCATCTTTTCAGCTTCATGTACTTGTTTAGATTGACTTTACGTACAATCTAACATACCATCCTTCTCACTTCAAGAGCTGGTTTAGATATCTTCACTACTTTTATTTTACCTTTTTTCTCACTGTAAAAACTGGTTTAGATATCTTCAGTACTCTTACTATACCATCTTTCTCACGTCAAGAACTGGTTTAGATATCTTCACTACTCTCATTATACCATTTTTCCCACGTCAAAAACTGGTCTAGATATCTTCACTACTCTATTGTACCATCTTTCTCAATTCAACTTACCTATTTCATGTGGTCTTATCGAAAACCCAAAGAAAATCTTTCCATCGTCTCACAGTTGGTCTGAATCTTCACTCCATCTAGAATTCAAGTCCGAAAGAGGAGAGAAGCAAATCACATTACTAAAACTATCAAAATGGTCAACGGGAAGAAGGGAGGCGGACATCGGCTTGGAAGGAAGAAGATGAGAGCCATAATGAACGTGGAGCAGCAAGTGAAGGTGCCTGAAGTACAGCAGGTGAAGGAGCCTGCAGTGCAACATGATTAAAGTTCCTTCAGTACAGCAGGTGAAGAAGGTTCCTGCAGGTGAAGGGTCCCAGTAGCACAGCAAAAGACAGTGCGTCAGACTTGCTACGACGTAGATATGGATGTCTTTAGCATGGTGCCCGTTGCTGCCAAGGATTACAAAGCCAAGAAGAAGGGGCGCTGAGGCTGCGGTGACCGAAGAGGCTTGCTGCAGGCACAAAAGTTGGATGCGTGTATGAGGAGGAGTGTGAAGTGAAAGTGGGGGAGGGGAGGATGATAGGGAGGGGATGAGCATGGAGGCCGGATTGATGAGTAACAGTGGAGCCGTAGATGCGTCTCCCAGGCCCTGGGTCAGACTACGGTAAGGAACACTCCTGTAGCCAGGATATACTGACTGAACATTCTTGTAGTCAGCTTGTGTAATTTCGTTGGTGTTACCGTTTTTTTTTTGTGTGTGTGTGTGTACGTGTACCCAGATCAGGTAATACCTTGAGAGATTTTATGGCTTCTGTACATTCTCTCGGGACTAGGGAATCCAAGAGATTAGTCTATTTCTTCTGTCTTGGGGGGAAAGGAATCCCAAATTATGTCGCGACTTTGATGAAAATCACAGCAAATTTTCGTTTGATAACTTCGCCAGTTTCAGCCCCTTGAGAATAACGATACGATCTCTGAGCGTGACAGTACGAACTTTGAACGCGACGGTACAACCCTTGAGCACTGTGATAGGACCCTTGGTGATCATATGGTTTAGCCTCTGACCTAGTCCTTGTAACGGTGTTACACGGGCATTTATTCTGTTGAATCTTCTCTTAGAAACTCATATTAGCGCACTGGAGGATGTTCTGGCGCGTTTTTGTTGACTAACACCAGAAAATAAAGAGAGCATTAGGATTATTTTAAGTGGCAGCAATAATATTCATGAAATGATAGTATCTTTATGATGAATTTAAGTAGTATTTACGTGCAGAAATACAAATTTTTTCTTATAAAGACTCCAAACAGACTGCTTTTTCATTTCTTACTTGAACGATACAGACTCTATTTGTTAACACTCTGACCTTTCAATTAACATTCTATAGAACACGCATCCGTCCATCTACCTTGTCATCTACCCTCTCAAAAGCATAGAGAGCTACAAACCATGCAAAACAGATCACCCAGAACAATCACTGGCAGCCTTAGCTCGTTAACGAACACCCGGAACACTGAGCACTGCGGGGGAGCCTCAGAGAATAAGGAAGGGGCTCTTGGGGGAGGTTTGGTAGGTAGGTATGTACCTAGAAAAGGTGGAAAAATCCTGGAGTGGTCGAGTCGCAGACGAGCGTAAACAAACACACGGCGGGGTGGTGTCAACAGCGAGTGACCCGGCGGCAGCAGGTGGCTGGCAGAGGTGGGGCGGGCTGCAGGGCACCACCGTCTAAACTAAAGCTTCCTTTTGGTTCTCAGATCGTTCAAGGTGTCATGGGGATTGTCGAGCCATTTTCTTGTTTTAGTCTTAATCCCGAGTCTTGTAATACTATATTCTCGTCCCTGTAGTACTGTATTACTAGTTTTGTTGTGATCAATCATACTATTGTCTCCTTGCAGTGTTATATGACTGCAGTCTTACATAACTGGTTTTGTTTCACTTGAATTTGCTTCATCACACAGGTTTGTTTCAAAGTATGGTATTATTGCAAATTTTGTTTCACTATAGATAGGCCTGATACACCGCATACGTGTTTCCTAACGGTACACTATGACTACTGTCTTATATCACTGACCATCTTTCACTGTAACAGAATATAGTCGTGTCTCTCTGCAGTCTGCATCCACTTTTGCGCCACCGTTCGTAAGCTCGGCCTGGTTTGCTGACACTAAATGCAGTTTTACTGCACTGCAGCTTTCTTCGTGCATAGCTCACAAATGCTTCATGTTGTGTAAAGAATTATCTTTAGAATCTGCAAAACTACCCGGTGGGTAGATATATCATGGAAGGAATTTCCTTTAAGATCTTGTGCGAAAGAACATGGTAAAGCGCTCCTTCAAGTTACGGAAAATTATATTTATTCCCATGAGTTCTTGGATTCAGACGTGACCCCGCCTTCTGGAGATTTATGGTATTGAAAATATATCTGAAATTCCTTTTAGAATATTTACCTAACGCGTCGGGCAGATTGATATGAAGTTATTTGTTGAGGAAAGGATTTTTTTTCAGTATTGTCGTTGTCGAGTTATACATTTGTTTGGCTGCTTGATGGTTGAAGTTTGCTTATCCCTTGAGCGCGACTGTACGATGCTAGGATAGTATAGCCTGGCCATTATACAAAAGTGTCGAAAAGTAGCTCTAAAGGATCGTAACGCCGTACTCAAAAGGTAAATGTAGTTCATGTGGTGTTTGGCCGTCCACATGTACTATCTCGGGGAAAATTTTCAAGGCCCGTGTGTGCTCCTTTGGTTGAATATCTGAAACTGCTTTATTTTGCACTTGGTCTTTCCTATTTTTAGTCCTTAGTATATTCTTAACCATATCTATTTATCTAAGGTTAAACATAGATGGCGGAATCCATTTCCGTTTATCCTTAGGTCTGCAGAACGGTGATTTATAGCACGTCTTTGATACTGGTGTAACTCGACGACATAGATTATCTCCCGGGACGGCAAAACCGTCAAGGTAAAATGTATTGCGGCATTAGTCTTCCTGAACCGGCTGCTAGGGGAAGGCTGTGATAACGGCCAGTATGGGACTGGTGGAGTTATGGTGATCCGTGTGAGTCATCGGGGGCAATGATCTGCTCCTCCAGTTGTGGCATCTTCATACCTTTAGTACAGTCCTTCGAGGATATTCACTTAATCATTCTTATACCATAATTTATACCCTTCAAGGACAATAAATCAAAAGAAGTGGTCATTGTTTTGTACAGTGGTATCGGGATTTTCGTTCATAAACATTTAAGTTTAGTATAGTATCCACTGTCTAGTTAGACCTTACAGTACCATAACCTACCTTCTGAAGATAAAGCCTTAACATCTTCAGTAACCCAATTAATTCAGCAAAAAAGTAAATTATACCTTGTAATACTTCACTCAGTCTAATTAGAAAAGTTACTTCTGTTGTACGGTAATTTATTTGCTGAAGACAGAAAACTTACCCTAAGAGCACTAAAACACCCCTTGTCACAGCCCCTTTCTTACTCTTCTAAACTGAAAAACTTGCATTTTTTTTTTAAATGATCATTTGTTTTTCTATATTTCTGCTGACAAAGATTTTCGTCCAGTTATCAGTGAGACAGGTGAATGTGTTTCCTTACACCTGGTGTACAAATATTGTGTATGAATTTCTGAAATGTCAAAATTTCAAATGACTTACGAATTCCTTAAAACATTTCTAATGTGTTTTAACGTTTCTAATTCGTTATCACACTGCATTGAAATGCCAGGGTGTATCTAGAGCAGTCCCGTGGACTGAAATAAAGGTAAGTATATAATGCGCTTCTAGCAGTCATTGTGGCCTGGTTTTTAATAGCTGGGTCAGTATGATTATGGTGGGTTCTGGTAATTTTTTACTCATTTCACATCATCCAAGCTGCATCTGAGGTCGCAGCGCTATAGAGCATCTAGGATGTATAATTCATAATATAAAAAAAAATATAGTAGAATGTGTGTCTTATACCTTTGTGTTACGTTTATCTATTCGCTGTGGCTTAAGAAAGTTTGTAATTATATCGAATTTTGATATCTTTAGCTAACTTCTTAGCATGGTATTTAGAATTTATGGTGATTCACAATTCTCCACCTAGTTTGTGTTCCCTCTTAGGGTTTCGTTCATTAAGTGTTCACAAAAATCATTATCTCCTTGTGGTAGTTGACACATCAGTATGGATCTGGAAGTAATTATCCCGTTATCAAATGTCCCTCAAAGTATGCATGAATATCCCTTATTCTGATGATAAATTGCAACAAGAAATAGATGACGAGGAAGATTTTTGTAATAAATCGTTATGCTGATGCAGTGGATTGTACGCCTCGAGGTCGGGTGGTTGGCGATTACCCTTGGCGGACTCTTCATTCATACAGGGGAAAAACGCCATCAAAAACTAATCACACCCACCTGGTACCGCCTATGGCCACTGCGATATGACAAAAATGCAGACATATTTACGTATACTAATATATTGGTTCGTCGACATAGCTGTACAAGACATACACATCTGAACCAGAATCCGGCAGTAAACGACGCAGCCTAGAAGAATTAACTTGCGCAGAAGACCGCATCGTTAACCAAATCCACTGCATATCCGCCCCGGAACCTCTCACTTCCATGTTTGGCGTTATCTCCCCGACCATCAGACCTTGTTGATGAGGGCGCGCCTTACATACCAAACTGAGAAAATTATTACGTCAGTTAAAATGAGTCGTAGATTTGGTGTTTGCCACATCACACAAGGAAAGATAATAATTAGGGCGCCACGCTGACAGACGGCGAGTTTTACAACCTAACTTTCAACTAAACTCTTAAAGATACTCACTGCACTGCCACTTCAGAGTAGATCGTATCTCTAGATAAGGCTTTTTTATTGTTTGCAGTAACTGCGTTGGGTTATAATTATAACGCTAAAAGTTCTTCGTATCAGTTTTTACTTGAAACGCAAACGTTAATCATGTTTAATGGTATACAAGTATTGAGATGCACCATGAATTTGGCTGCCAACAATCTCACATCGTTCTTCTTGATGGAAAGTTTAAGATTTTGCCTGTGAATGACAAATTGGCATAGTGTGAACTTGCACAATCTGGTTATTAGTGCCAAACCATCTACCAAGATTTCAAAAATTCAGAGATAGTGATGGGTTCCTAGCATCTATCCTCACATGGTTTCAAGATTTGTAAAATCTTTGGGCCTGCTGAGGCTTAAGATTTACTCTTCCTTATATATAAACGTAATGGATTTATTCTTGGAAGAAGAAAATGAATATCCTGATGTACTTTCAGTATGTGCCAAAGTTAAAGAAAATATAGGAAAGCTTAAAGACAAGCCTTATTCCAAAACATCACACTCACTACTATTATATTGCTGTGATACCATGATATATCCTGTTCACTTTTTTTATCATAAAGCAAAATGATATATTTCTATCTCATCGACGGAGATTTTTTTATTTAACAAATGCCAGATTAAAAAAAAAAACTAGGAATATATGTATTCATTCATATGCTGCAGTGATATAACTTTCTAAGGTGGTACCATAAGGAAAAATAGCATGTTCCTGTCTTACTGACGAAAATAATCTAAAAACTTACCCTGTCCTTGCCGTTGAGAGCTGTACCTCACCCAGAAGCGCTTGCTTGGTATTTGTATATTTTCTTAGAGGCTCCGACTTTCCCATGTTTATTTCTTTTCGACTCGAGTACCTTTTGTTTTTTGTCACTACCATTTGCGGAAACGAAAATACCTAAGTATACATTGGGTACTCCTATCAATCTCTTGCGGTTCTTCTTCGTCTTGTAGTCTACTTTAATGTTTCTTCATATTCTTATTATCATTCTTCATCCCTAAAGATGTGGAGGCGTACAGCACTAAATTCACCCAGTATTAACGGGAACGGATTATATAGATAGACACTATACCTGTCTTACCGAAACTGGGACCAAAAAAAATATACGGATGGTTGTTGCATAAACTACTCAAACCTTTTTAGTACACGGTAGTGATAGATCGACCAGACTGCGAGCAACGTTTACACGCTTAT
>JAUUDW010045230.1:0-16780 GCA_032361385.1 Panulirus guttatus
ACACACACACACACACACACACACACTCTGACCCTTCCGACTCTCTCTAGTCATCACCTGGACCTCATCTAACGGTTCGGGATGAAGGCACCACACCATTCCCGCCACCGTCACTTACTGTCATCGGAGATCCCTCGTCCCCGAGTTGCAGTTCGACACCACAAGCGCTTCGAACCCAACCCGAGCTCTTACAGGCCAGTGTAAGAACAGACTCACCCCAGTACCATCAATAGCGAGCATCAGTAACCAGTAGATAGTACAGCAACTTCCACTTTTGACGGTCTGGTGAACACACTTCCTTTATAGACCCCCATCTTCACTATCAAATGCATCTGCTCTATATTTCCCGTCCTTTGTTGCGGTTATATTCATTGAGCCGTTTTTTGCTGCCGAAGCGACCAGGGTACACCACAGACTCAGTCAGTAGGGGGTTTGGCTGTGGATGGTGATCGCTGGTTTCGGTTCACTATGCATGACAGTCAAGCGAGTGGATGTGAGATGATGAAGCCGTTGTTTCATCTGTTACAAATTTGACATCTTCCACCATCACAAACTGACTCGAAGGGACCCAGTGGTCAGCTACTGGTTGAACTCCTTCGCATTATCGTTATCACTGGCATATTTTTTGTCCTCATCACTACTATCAATATAAATTATTACCATTATCATCATCATTTATCATTATTGTCATCATTATTCTCGCACTCTCGTACTTTCCCCTCAGTAATGATGACCATGACCAAGCAGTATTAGACAATTATGTTTTGATTTTCTCTTTACTCTTGCACTTCCTGGAAGTCTCGATCCCTGTTCCTCCCGTCCACGCCACCAACACACAACAAACAGCGCGGGGGCAAAAAACTGGACCTTGCGAGTGACGGAACCCGTCCAGGACACTCGATAGAGAGCCTGGAGCTGTGAGCGCCAGCAGGGACGCCCTCCTTCGTCAGGAGGTGGAATTTTCGCTCACAGTCTCTAGGCGACGAATGGAATCCCGAAGGAGTAAGACCTGGCGCACAGCCGACGGAATGCGAGTTCGAGGCCTCGCGGGGCCCAACGCCCGAACACATCCTCGACATTCTCGACTCTCCTGGCACTTGACACTTCGGGCAAGAGACCACTGGGGACCCCATTTTTGTGTCTAGGTCCGCTGAGGGGGTCTTTGAAGTCTTGAAGCCATTCAGGCAAGGAGACATCAACGCGAGTGGCGACACAAGGCGACAAATGAAGGTCAAGAATGGAATGCTCCTCAGCCCGCCTTCAGCCAAGCGAGGAATTAGCGCATTTTCGCTCGTCTCTTTGTTCATGTCCGGCAAACTGTGCCATAAGTGGGACACCAGCTGAGGCGCCACTGATCAACACCCTTGAGCGTGACGTTGCCATCCATCAAACACGACGGTACGACCCTTGAACACGACGGTACGACCCCTGAACACGACGGTACGACCCCTGAACGGGACACTACAACCCCTGAACACTACAGTTCCTGAACACGACGGAACGACCATTAAAAATGATACTATGACCTTCGACCACTACATTTCGACCCTTGAGCACGACGGCACGACTCTTGAACACGACGGTACGACGCTGGTGATGACCTGGCATTCGACCCGACCCCTTAAAGGTTCAGGTCAAACGACAAGTCACCACCATACCCAAGTCCTCTGTGTCGTCGTTTCTTCAAGGGGTGCAGCAGAGTGTCGTGCTCCTGCAGGAGGCACCACACACCGGCCCCTGTGTGCAGCAGCAGCCCCGTTCTCTTCCTGCCGCCTCCTGAGAAAGTTCAACACGAGGTTAATTTGCTCTGGCCTCACTTTCATCGGAGAGATTTTTATACCTTGCCCACCTCCGCCCGTTGGCGCTTGCGTCGGTGCCCTGTTGACTCCGCCTGTCTGTTTGCTTCTTTCAACCTGTTGAGTCTGTTAGTCTGTTCAACATTTGGCTTCTGTTGGGAATCTTGCCAAATGGGTGATAGTCTTTCAACCCGGGCAGACTCCTTTGTGTTCTGTTGGCACACAGGTGAATGAAACTCCCCCAGGACCCCGTCCCTGGTCACGACACAGCACACAAATGAATGAAACTCCCCCAGGACCCCGTTCCTAGCCACGACACGGCACACAAATGAATGAAACTCCCCCAGGACCCCGTCCCTGGCCACGACACAGCACAAAGAAGAATGAAACTCCCCCAGCACCCCCTCCCTCCCACCCTTCCGCTCCACGCCTCAACCAGCCCCTCACACTGCACATACGGCGTCTCCTGTCTCGTGCTTCTAGTTAAATGAATGTTATGTATATCATATATTACATAAATCTCCGCAAGTGCTACTGTAGCATGTAGCAAGAACCCTTCTCTATGTAGCAAGTTTGCTTTCGGCTTCTGGGTTGACCGCCATCCTCAGGAGTGATTCCAGTTGCCGTTCACGTTCACACATGAGGCTCTGACTACATACACATGCTAATATACACGGGGACACATGCACGCACACATATATAAATGCATAAACGCACGCGCATATCACATACATACATTAAGTGGACGTACGCTCACGCCCTGACCTTGCAGCGTGCGCATTCTGACCAAAGCACAGAGCCAGGGACATACAAGAGAGGTGATTTTGCTTGATTGTAGCTTTTCTGTCTGCAGACACGGGTTTAAGGTTTAGGGGATGACTGGGGTGACAGGCATCCGTGCACATCATGATCAGCAGTCGCTTGTTAAATTGTCCTGGTTAGTTATAAGGTGGGTGGGGAGGATCCTGTGATGGATATACGGTGACTGGTCTGCCGTCTGCCGCCACACACACCCTAACTGATATGAGGGGCAGCAGGAAAGCCTAGTGAGCCAAGTCCCAGCTCTCCAGGCACAAGCGAAACTCCTGCAGAAATCAAGTCTTAAGGGTGTGTGTGGGGTAGGGCTGGGTGATGGTAGGTCAAGGTACGGGGCTGGGGCAGGGCTGGATGGTGGTTAGTACAAGGTACGGGGGTGGGGCAAGGAAGGACGGTGGTACAAGGTATGTGAGTGTGGAACCCTGCTGGGGTGGCTGGTACAGTGGGTGTGGTAGGGGTGAGAGGAGACCGCCATGCAGGTTGCTAGGATGAGTCTGGATGGTGGTCAGGCCGTGGGTGTGGCAGAATTAGGTGGTAGCGATGCAGTGTGTGGCGGGATTGGTTGGTGGAGGTGAAGTGTGGGTTGGCAAGGGTGGCTGGTGGCACTGAGTGGTGTGTAGGTTGGTGGGGCTAGATGATGGCAGTAAGAGAAGTATATGGGTTGGCAGGGTTGCCTGATGGCAATGAAAGAGGTGATTTTAGGTCGACAAGGCTGGATGATGGTAAAGAGAGCGATGCGTGTTGGCAGGGGTTGCTGGTGGCACAGAGGTGTGTGGATTGACAAGGGGTGGCTGGTGGCGCTAAGAGAAGGGTGTGGGTTGGCAGGGGCGGCTGGTGGCGCTAAGAGAAGGGTGTGGGTTGGCAGGGGCGGCTGGTGGCACACAGTAGAGTGCGGGTTGGCAGGGATGGTACAGAGGTGTGTGAGATGGTAGTGTTGGCTGATGGCACTGAGAGACAAGTGCGTGGGTTAGCGGGGTTTGTTAGTGCAAGGTTGGGACACTGATCTTGTGATATGTGGGTGTGGCGGGGCCAGATTTCGGGTGGGTGCGGTGGTGGAGGTACGTGGGTATGGCCGCGGCAGTAATGTAAAGTCATCGGGAAGGCATGTTGACGAACTAATTGCAGAAGGCCGGGAAGCACTGAGGTGGCGAGTGCTGGGCGAGATATCTCACGGTGACCCTCGGTAGACTTGTAAACAGTTGTGGTGTGTGTGTGTGTGAAGGGTTGTGGCGCGTGTGAGGGAGGAGGGCGTGGAGGGTGATGTGGTGGTGGAGGCGGCGGTGGGTGGTCGATAGCCGGCGTGCATCACAAGCACTGTTGAAACATTGATGGCGCCCCTGGTTCTACGGGGGGACTAGGTGAGCCAGCTACCGGCACCGCCCACAAGTACCCCTCCTCCTCCCGCTGCCGTACTCTGCAACAACTGAAGAACATTTGAACATTGTTCATCCAACAGTTAGGGAATGACTCCAACAGACTAATGTCATACAGGCCACTCCGACTTTGTGTACATACTCAGTACTAGATATGTCGGCCTAAGTTCTGGGAACTCGATGGCAAGGACAAGATCACATGGGAGGGGGCGTGGCGAGCGCGTGTGGTGCCTGGAGACGCCTGGGTCGCGCAACCCCCCCTCACCACTCCCAGGATAAACAAGGATGTGCGGGGACACAAGTGCAGGATGGTCTCGAAAACTGTCCTCCCCAACCTAGCTTACTGTAAACTGAGCGAGGGTTGGTGTAGGGCTAACTGCCAGGAATCTTTTACATTCATACAGGGCTGAATACTCAGATCTGTGTACATACTCAAGCAAAGTCAAACCTACTTTTAGGTGGATTTGGAACAGTAGTTTATAGAATAATGTTGGTTGTATCCAGCCTTGGCCTCATTCATCCCCCTCCCATCTCCTCCCCAGGAAAAAAAAGGGAGGGGGGGGGGGAGGGCACTCAAGATAGGCCAGTCTTGCCTGTGTTTGTGCTGCTTACTTCCTGTGTGGCTCGCCTTCCAAAGGCCCTTACGACAGCCGGCCATGTAAGGTAGGGAGATCGAGCCTCGTTGTGGCTTCCTCAGCCGAGCCTTGATCACAACAAACACCAAGTTTTGTACGCGTTGCTTTTACACCACATCGTCTTGCCCGCTGTATTCGATACCACTGGGAATAAGCGTTTCAGGGACAGTGGATGTGAGGATGTCGGATACCAGTGGATGTCAGTGTATCGAAGAAAACTGGATACAAGTTTGTCTCGGTGGATGGCCGTGGTGCAAGGGGCCAGGAGCTGGGCGTGGTGCAGGGAGCCAGGAGCTGGGCGTGATGAAGGGGATCTGTGGCTAGGCGTGGTATAGGGGCTTCTAACCTAACAAACTTCCCAACAACTGCCTAGTGGCGGCAGTGACGCCCTTCACCTTTCCAGGGGCGCCAGCGAGGCCACACCCACACCTCCACCATCCTGTATTTTTTGCAAGTCTTGAATACTGTCAACTGTAGACCTAACTGGCTTCCCTAAAGATCACACTGTAAGGTAACTCGATCATTTGTTGCATCGGAACGATAAACACTGGTCATGAAGCACGCGTTAAGGGTTGCAGATTGCCAAGCATCCACGGGAGATGTACTCTAGTGTGTGCGGCTGGACGAGCCTTGCGCTGCCTCCCTTGGCCCCGAGGTGTGGTCCAGGGAGCAGCGTGCAGCGTCCTCGCCATGTTCCCACGGGTGGGACGTGGTGGCAAGCCAGTGATGACTGACGGCAACAAGGCCCACACCATCAGCTGGTGGCGTGGCGGTGGGTCCGGACGCAGGGCGCCCCCCGGTGGCCATCACGCCCACCCGGCCTTGTCCACTACACCTCACATCACCCCCTTCTCTTAGTCTACTTCGCTTCCACCTTACACCACCATCCCCTTCCACCGCTACTCCCTCTAGCACGGTCATCACACGTTTGAAGGACCAGCCGCTAGACATGTTAGATAAGCCCCATGCTCTTTAGTGAGGTACCTGAGTAAGACGGGGGACGTAACCTTGTTATCATCGAGGTATCACAGCCCGCCACTACACTCTAGACGGTTATCATGAGGGACCGCTGTGTCGTGAGGCGGTAGGAATGATCCACGGTGCTGATCACTCCTACAGGTGGTCATAACGCTATATGAATCCCTGGAGGGGCGAAATAGGTACTGTTGCGGCCCTGTGTTATGTGGATGTGACCGGCCGGGGCGCTCCACCAGCTGCTCTCACACAGGAAATGCTTTGTCGTCCACGGAGCTCCTGGGTGGGCGTGGGCGGCCCAGGAGGCAGGAATGTTAGGGCAGCTGGGTGGGAGGTTCCCTGCTGCGGGAGAGGACGACACCCTGAGTTTACCACACTGGTGGGGTAAAGGCGTGCGTGTAAGTCTGGGAGCTGTGTCACCTGAACTAAAGTCCACCCCGGCCAGCGCTTCACTATTTCTATCTTGGTTTTGGGTCTCTCTCTCTCTCCCTCTCCCTCTCTCTCTTTCTCTCTCTCTCTCCCTCCCTCCTGTGGCCGGATGAACATGTGAGGGTTTCTTGGAGAGTGATATGACTCATGGTACTCGCGAAACTTTATTGAGATTATAAGAGAAAGAGAGTTACTCCAGACCAAGAGAAGACAGAGTTACGTCGAGAGCTACACACCACACAATCCCACGCTCCAAGCGAGGTGGTAGAGAGAGAGAGAGAGAGAGAGAGAGAGAGAGAGAGAGAGAGAGATAGAGAGAGCAGGAACTAGGTAGTGGTGGCAGATAACCATGTTTTCAGTAGGTGGTGTTCTGCCATGTCACTCCGCTCTCACCGTAGATCTGGTGGCCACAAGACCCCACCACCGTCATCCCTCGCTAGGGCAGGTGGGTTGGCGCCTTCTTTCCCTACATGCGGCTGCCTGGCAGTCTCACGGTGGGGTGGGAACGAGGGATGATGTTCAGGTTGATGCGAGTGGTGTAGGTCCGCACGTTAACGGAGGGGCAGGTGCGTATGCTGTGGCTGTGAAGGTGGGTTAGTCGGCCCCACCCCCCGTTCTCCACCACCACTACCACCACCCCGCCTCTCCCTTCGCCATTGGCTGCTGCTGCTAACTCGTGGCGTCAAGGTTCCCTGGTGTGCTGGTGACCCACTTTGTTCACTGTTGCTGCACACACATACACACTCGCACCCACCCACCCACCGCCTCTTGTGTGCACGCCCCACTACCTGTTTATTTACATGCAGACTACCTTGCCTTATATTTTGCCACCACCCCTTGCATACACGTCCCACTGCCCTTCGTCGCCACGCCCTCATCACCTGCCTTTACGCCCCACGCCCACACCACCTGCCTGTACGCCCCACGCCCACAGTCACACGCCACTCGTCACTAGAAGCGAATCGGACCGTAGCTTTCACTTTTAATGTTTAATGAGTGTCAGCCATCCTTGCGTTATTACATGAGCCACATTGTTTCCATGATAACGCTGTTCTTCTGTACCGCCCTCTTCTGACCCAGCTGGTCAGTGTTTCGTTCGTCCAAGCCCTGGTCGGTGCACGCTGTGTACAGTGTGTCCCAGCGTCAGTGTGATCATCATGATATACATACACTGACATTCTGGGCTCTGGCCATAATCTGGTATGATCTAGCTGCACAGTTATTTACGGTGAAGGTCTCGCTTTTATGGGTCGGGGTTGGACTTTGAGCCTGTATGTTTTTCTTTTACTACTTGTGTTTCTCTAGTGCATTTGTGTTGTAAAGATATCGGCACTGTTTCCAACTAAGGAGTCATTTGTTCACTGTGTGAGTCACAATCTTACATATGGACCTCTTTTTTCACCGTATCAGAACTACGTTTATGACATTATTTAGCTAACTGGGTTATATTGTTTAGTGAATAAATCTAAATGTCAAGAGAATCAAACAGTTTGTTTGTACATATCAGTAAGGAATGGGCTGGGTTGCTCGTGATGACTGTGGTCTGTTATACTTCCCCTACCATCACAGGCACGATATGCGAGGGCCCTCCCCCCCATCCAACATCACCCTCACTACACAACATACGAGCTCCCACTCACCATCCCTCCCCACCACACATCATACGAGACCCCAAGCACCATCACCCTACCACATGTCATACGAGCCCCACTCACCGTCACCCCCACCACTCAACATACAAGCCCCCACCACGCCAGTATCCACACTACACCCAGCTTGGCACCAGTTAGCTCGTTTATTAGCTGTATTTACCACCCCACATGCTGTGGCGTGAGGGGTGGCTAATAAAAAAAGATTAGATTAACTAACTGGTGTAGTTGGCAACAAGCTGGGTGTTGTGTGTTCGGGGTGAAGGAGGGGAGGGGATGATAGTTCGTATGACGTATAGTATGGTAAGTGTGTATGTGGCTACGAGTGAAGGGATGTACGGCAAGTGTGTTTGTAGGAATGAGGGAGGCGATGCAGTGACACATACTGTGGTGTACCCGTGTGGGTGTGTCAGAACGCCGTACTTGGTCTTCGCGTACAATGTGTGTCGCCCAGCAAGGGCTTGGCCCCCAGTGGGTTCCGACTTCCTTTCCTCACTGGGTCATGGGGTGGGTGGCACCTTCCATGACCCTCAGATGCTGCTGACCTACCTCTCACCCTCCTATTGACTGACCTCCCTCGCGCTACCGCCGGGGAAGGAGACGAGGACTGCATGGGGTGGCGTAGGTCACTCTTGAGGTCGGGGTGTCGCTGGAAGTTTCTTGTCATCCTACAGTGTTAGGGAATGCCACGCATGGTGGGTGGTTGAGGGATGAGCTATGAATGTTTATTGTGGTATTTACTGACGACGTCTGGGGGATATTACTATTCCGCCGCCCTACCTTGCCCACTCCCTAGAGACGTGCTCTTGGCCGGGATGTAGGCCAGGGTCTGGGCCAGTGGTGGGCCTTCTGTTCTCTCTCTCGCTCTCTTCTCTCTCTCTCTCTCCTCCATGACCTCTTCACCTGCTCATATGACCACCTGAACCGCCTCACCTCCGCCGCCTGTACCACCACGGCCGTCCACCCGGCCCAGCGCTGTCATCATGACGGCATGACCGGCCGCCACCACCAAGGTGTCTGGGCTGCATCACCTCGGGTGGAAGGGCGGCCGCTACCACCACCACCGCCACCATCACCACCCGTCAGCCCGCGGCCTGAGCATGACGACATCAGCGTCGTGGTACACATTTTATCGCTCTTCTCCCCGATACTCTCTCTCTCTCTCTCTCATTTTCGTCTACCTTTCCTCCTTTTTGAGGAATCACACCTGCTGTGGTGATCCACGGAGCGAGAAATCATTGGAGTGATTAATACTTTCATCGGTGTTAATGTTGAGGAGGTGCTGTTATGCTGGCAGACGCTGTGTTCCCTCCCTGGCACGGTCACCTTTATATAGGGTCAGCCGGGTGAGGCTGCCGGACTCACCTGTGTCCGAGGGTTGCCCTCAGCCCCACATCTCGCCCTTTTGAGGGCGGTCATTATTTCAGTTTCACGTTCTGTGGCGTGACATTGGGATGTTGATCATCAAGCCATTAAGTAAGACAATACGATCCTCAGGTATGATAGCCTGGTCTTTGACCGGACCAGTAAGGGTCGGGTCATATTTTCCCAAATGATAATGATTAATAGCGGCCAGGTAGTTGCATGATGGCCATGGGTCACTCCATACCGCAGCCACAGTTCATTCTCTACTGCAGAGAAGCCGATAGGAGGTCATCCTGTGGTCTGTTACCAGGTAAATTAGAAGCTGTCACGGAAAATGGATGATGGCGTCAGGTGTCTCGGCTGACACACCTGCAGCAGGTACCGTGTTCACCAGGTGTGTAGTGAGGTACTCAGCAAGCACTGTTGTTTTCACTTATCAGGGGCCTTAGCAGGAGGAATCAAGCAACGCATTTATCAGGTAACAGATAACGTAGTTAGCTGTGGTCAGGAAGCTTTGGTAGTACTTATCAAGCACCTCTCACGGAAGATTAACTGGCCCATTAACACGACGGTACTTCCCATAGGTATGGTAGCGATGATTGTGACCTGACCGTGAAGGGTCAGGTCACGCCATCATATCTAAAGGTCGCACCTTCTCGCTCATGTGGTTACCAGGTGTCGGGTAGCGCAGTCTGCAGTGTCGTGGGTTACCAGGTAGCGTAGTCAGGAGGCATGAAGGACCTCACTCAGTAAGCCTGTATGAGGTTGTCAGGATAGGAAACGCCCTTGTAAGCAGGCAGTCACACCCATGGCCAAATTCACACCTGCTAAGGGAAGAGTGAGCAGGAAAGTAAGCAGGTGGGACTTGGTTGTGGGGATAGGGGACAGGACTTCCCTCCACCACCACCAGCAGCGGTAACATGATCGCCAGGATGGAGGCGAGTGGGGCTAAACTGCCGGTCCTACTCCCCCACCTCCCTGACTCCCACAGCTCACACCCACTTTGTCCTCTCCCTATTCTGATCCTTCATTATATAGTCTTCACCTAACGTCTTGACCTTCTCCCCCATCCATACAGCATCACCCACGTCACCGGTATGGGCACGTCGTGCAGCCATCACACACACACACACACACACACACACCACCTACTGCGCGTGTCTTCCCTACCTTGTTTCACGCAGTCAGGTTATGACAAATCTACAGATGGGTCTGATATCCACCGGTGGCTGTGTGCGGCGGGCGACCTGATGCAGGAACCCGGGACTGTAGGGTAGTGTGCAGACAGGAGTTGGGTGCCGGCAGCTTGTGGGTGTACTGGTGGCAGCGGTGGGTTAGTCCGTATGAATGACTGTACTTATGGGCAGTTTTAGTGAGTCCGGTACGGAGATGCGTGCACACACACTCTTACCCCCAATGCACATAGACACCCCTCTCCTCTAAACACACACGCACGCTCCCCCCTCCCCTCCCCCCCATACACACTCGTTTAATCTTGAAGATTAAACGTCGTTGGAGTGTGTTCTTTAGGGAATCATTATCGTTGCAGTGTACGCCGCCCCCCAGGGGCGTGTGTATATTTACCGCCCCGAGCGCGGCGCCTCTGGTCGTCACCCGGAGGCAGTGACCCGGGCGGGGTTTGCGTGGGTCCCGCCACCAGCAGCTGCACCAACCCTCGCTAATGCCACGCCTTCAATTATATCCGGTTCTGTCTGGGATGATTTCCATTTTATATCACGGAGCGCTTGCTGGGGATGTCCGCGTATCGGCAGAGTTGTCACTACTGCAACATGAACTTGCAGGGGACGCCAGACTGTCAATTAATCATCGCCCTTTTAAGTAATGGCTCTCAGGAATAGCCTAAAATTGCTAAAATTGTCTTTTCCTTTTTGGCTGAAGTTCTCATTAATTTGACAGAGGAAGCGGGAGCAGTAGCGGCAGTTCCTGCCTACTTCCACCCTCCCCCCAACTCCAAGTGTTGATTACGTGGTAGGTTGCCACAGAAACGTATGTAGTTGCATGGACGGGAGGTGGGCCCCGGATGTGCGGCCACGCGACCCCTTCAGCCAACCGCCCACCCACCACTCCTTCGTGAAGTCTCTCACTCCCGCCCATATCACAGTAACGTGGGGGAGGGGGGGAGGGCTGGTAACGTCACGGTGTCGCGCGCTTACTCAGGTAACCTTACGATGTTATGCGTTGGTGTGACGGGGACAGAACAGTTATTTACTTAGCACGTAATGGTGTTGGTTACGAATTTAAAAGCCCTTATGGGTGTTACCGTCCTTAGGGTCATCAATATTACATTGTACTCAACAGCCCCAGGATCCTCAGGCTTCGTTGCAGCCCTTGAGCACGACTGTATGATGGCCTCGTCTTTGGCCCGACCTTAACTAAGGGTTAGGCCAAAGGCCAGGCCATCATGGACCCTTAGTCACACTCGTACTCAAGAGAAGTACCGCTATGCTTACAAACCCTACTTCCCTCATTGAGACAGTACTTCTCTACGCAGGGACCGTACTTCCCAACTCAAGGGCCTTACTTCCCAACTAAAGGACCATACTTCCCTATTAAAGGTTTGTACTTCCCTATTCAAGGACCGTACTTCACTACTAAAGGTCTGTACTTACTTACTGAAGGACCATAGTTCCCTACTCAAGAACTGTCTTTCCTGCTTCAAGACCGTACTTCCCTGCTCAAGGGGTGACTGTTAAAAATCATTTACAGGGATTGAATTAAAAGAAATAATCACTCGACTAAAATTACTATTTTCTATGCTAAGATTTTGGTAGATTCGAAAGTATGATGAAATTAATACCTTGTGGGGTCTCTTATGAGACTCTGTAAATGAGCTTAAGAGATTAATTAGTCTGTTCTGTCTCTATGGGACGCAGTCAAGGCTGGTTACATAAGCCATGGGTATGGTGGGTATGGCGGTAGGATAGGGTAGGGTTATGGTGGAAGAGCTACGACAGTAGGTTAGGGGAGGGTTATGGTAGAGGAGCTGTGGCAGTAGGGTTGGGAAAATGTTACAGTAGCTGAGCTATGGCAGGATAGGTGAGGGCTATGGTAAAGGATCTATGGCAGTATGGTTGGAAAGAGTTATGGTAGGGGAGCTGGGGCAATATGATAAAGAGAGGGTTATGATAAAGGAGCTATGGCAGTAGTATAGGGTATAGGAGCTATGGCAATAGCATAAGGGAGGGTTATGGAAGACGAGCTATGGCAGTCAGGGTGAGGAGTGTAAGTAAGGGTATGTGAGCAGAGTTGCGAGTAGGGCAACAGGTGAGATTCTGCGGCCGAGGTCAAATGACTGATAACAAAATGGTTATCGGAGACAACCGTATGGTAGGAGGGGGGTGGATAATTATGGCTGATGGGGGAATTAGTACTAGTGCTGAGGTTATGGTAGTAGCTGAGTGAGGAGGAACTGGTGTGTTACTGTGATGATGACGCCTGGAGTATGAAGGCAGTTTAGACATGTAAGTAAAACTGTTAGAATACAAGAGAATATTGAGGAAAGTTGTACTGGGAACAGGTTTAGTAGCAAGAGTCGAAGATTTACATGGCAGAAATGTAAAGCATTTGTATGTTGGCTTATATCGTCTGGGGTGAGATTGATTTTACAGGACAGAGCCTCTAGTCATGATGAGTTCTAATTCTCCCAAAATCCTATAGGAATTTATATACAGAGATGACATTCGCGACTACGATGTCCCATGCAGTGTCTTACTAAGCTAGAGAGCAACTGATGACTGACTTTCGCGTTGGATGGGTTGGTAGCCCCTGGCCAGGCTGACGACGTAAAGGTGATGGGTAATTGGCAACGGGACTATGATGACCGTGTTATTTAAACCGTCCCCGGAGGAGCAGCGGTGCACGGGTGCGACAAGTCTGTCGTTTTAACGGCGGCGCGACCACGCTGGGTGTGTCGTCTTCGTCTCTAGGGAGGTTGGGGGGTGGGGGAAGGTTAGGTGTACTTGTAAAGTGCCGACATGCCATCATCAATAGGTCTTTTAATATTATTCGTCCGATTTACGTGAGCAGTGAGGGATGGACCCATGTTGTCTTTGTTTTACGTGTGAACATGAAGGGCCTTGGGTCGAGCTGGTGGGGTGGGAGGGGCGGCGCGGGGATGTGGGTGACGGGCCGGCACCAACCACCAAGGGCGAGGATTAGGTGACAGGTCTCCAACCGGCCACGAGGACTGTGGAAGCGAATAATCCTCTCGTTCAGCCATTGTTACCGACCTGGATGATGTTACCGGGTCACCGCAGGTCACCGTGTCCTAGTCATCACGCGCGACACCGCCTCCTGCAGCAGGATCTGCCTCTACTCCATCACCTTCTTCTGACAGGACACTTCGTAGATTAATCTCGCTGGGATGCGTCAGGAAGGTGTGTGTATGTGTGTGCGTGTGTGTAGGGGCGAGTGGCGGCGCGAGAGGTGACCTCGAGGGAGGGGAGTCAGGCGGGCAACAGCCGCGTGGCCTTCCTCGGGTGAGGCAGGAGCGAGGTGAGGCGAGGCGTACACCGTGCGCCCGGATCTTGCTAGCCTCACTCTGGCTGGCCATGCCACACTCCTCCTTACCCATGGATTGACCTGCCCTTCCCCATCATCTCCCCATGACCTATCCTGCAACATCATCCGACCATGTCTTGCTCTGTCCCATTATCTCACCATGACCTACCCTGCACCATCCTCTGGCTAAGGTCTTGCTTGCCCCATCATCTGCCTCGTCCTGTGCTGTCCGTGGCCTAGTCTACCTCACTGCCTACCTATGGCTTGCTTTAGCCTCTCAACCTGAACACACCTGGTCTTGCCCAGGCTGGCTCCTTGGCCATGGTCTGCTCCGTCCTACAACACATGGATGGCCTGGTCTCACTCATCACCTGGCCATGACCAGTTCTGCCTCCTGTCGAGACCTACCACCACCACCTGCCGTGGGTGGCGCACTATCTACCGTACCACAGAACCTGGTCATGGTCCACCCACCTCAGCACCTACCCAGGGCCTCCCCTGCACCACCTTCCCGGACGGTGCGTGACCCGCACTTCCCGTCGTTGCCAGTGATGAATTAAAGTTCTCGACTGAGGAGGAACATAAATACACACAACGGTATCACTCATGGACAGAGCAACTCTGATACAACGTGAGGAGAGGCACACACATGGATATGTAGTGTGAAAATACTTAGGGTTAACATCGCCCACAGTGTGAATAGTTAATGTTTACCGGTGACACTATTGTCACCCTGACCGCTCATGGCATTGCCCCGGTGACCACCGCTATCACTACCATCGTCACAACGACCCTGGGCTATCAGCCCCGTAACCCGCCTCTCCTCTCCCTCCTCACTGAGACAAAGAACCCGTACGAGTGTCCACACCTCGCTTTATTCCCGTTCTTTACCTGCTCGACACCTCTTGTGTTTCTACATCTCTCCCTTCCATACACTGCCCTACAGACAGTCAAGACCCAAGAGCAGTAACGTACCACAGGAAGAGTGAGGGTGCTGCTGGTCTGGCTGTGTGCACCGCGCGGGTTCGGCTGAGCCTCACTAAAGGCGGGAAACTCCCCCACTGACGTCACCAGGCGCTCTTCTCATCTTGTTTCTTTTTTTTTTTTACTTCTTGTCCGACCGCTGGAGTTACAGTGACAGATGGCGACTGGTGCGTCCCGTCGTTCGCCGAGGACAGCATGAATGTGGGGAAGATGTTCTCTGGGAAAATATTAAAGGTATAAATTGCTGGCAGCAACAACACCTCAAGGAGACCACATGGCTGGCTGGTGCTTCGCCGTCAGCTGATCACGCCCCTTCTACCCCCACCACCACCCCGGGCCCTCGGGCTTCCCCCCTCCCTGGAACCGCCATACCCGCCCACCCACTAGCCCCACCCCCGAAGCACTGGATTTTCGCTCCTGTTGCTGCAGGCTCGCCTGTTCTTACTAATCTCCTAATCTTACTTGAAGCCGCGGGGATATATTGATCCCCTTCCACCAGTAATATGTTTGTGGGAAGTCCTGATACCGTATCAGATGGGGTGAAATATCGCTAAGTTACACACACGCGCTCTTTACGGGCACACAGCTGTTATCAGTGGCAGTAGAGATGTTGGGTTATCACCAGTTCACGCTCCCGCACAACCACACGAGTTACATATACATGTGTATATATATTCATATATATGTCTTTTCCCCCCTCTAATGTCATGCAGAAAATACCAAAATAGTAATGTAAAGAACGTCATGTATCTTCATACTGTCATCACAATAATGCCATGATCTAGGAAGCAATATTACTGTCTGGGATTAGCTATTCAGGGGCGTGGCTTCTGTCTGAGATTGGCTAGTCAGGGGCATGGTTAGTGTCTTGGATTGGCTAGTCAGGGGCTTGGCTACTGTTTCTAGGACTGGCTAGTCAGGGGCATGGTTAGTGTCTGGGACTTACTGTTGACGGGCGTGGCGACTAAATATGGTCAAGGCTATAGTGTGTCGGCCTGGCTACTACATGTTTCCAAGGCTACTGTATAATAGGCGTGGCTGCTATATATAACCAAGGCTGCTGTGTATGGACGTGATTGCTGTATGTGCGTAGAAACATTAAAGAACAATAACAGCAGAGTAAGTTTCCAGAAATTCCTAGAACAATAAGAACAGAGTAAGAGTTCCCAGAAATTCCTACATACAGACTGATAATTTGCCATCCTAAGGAGGTAGGGTGAAGAGAGTAGACCCAGTAAGTATGGTATACACAAAGAGGAATTGTATGGTTAGGGCTGCTGCTCCTTCACAAGGCTGGTCTGGACGTTATGGGAACGATGGCGTAGAGTGTGTACGTGTGAGGGGTAGAACAAAGAGTGAGGAAGTAGGTGGCCTAGACAGATGTAAACGAGGTGTGTGTGTGTGTGTGTGTGTGAAGCTGATGGTAGTCATGAGTTCAATCTTGATGCATGGTGGGAGGTAGTATTTGTTTATCTTTCAAGACATGAGGGGTTCAAATCTCTCTCTCTCTCTCATTTGGTGTTTATTATCTATTTAAACACGTTCATTGGTCTGTGGTGTCTATGCACTTAATTGCAAGCTTGATTTTTAATTTCGTAATCAGAGATTGGGTATTTGAAATTTTCTTCAGAGTTCTCTGGTATTGAAGCGTGTTCAGCGCTGGGTCGTATATATAACAGCGATCAACACATGTTTCATATCGTGTTCACAGATGCCTCGTATGTGTGTCGACAGATGTGAAGTATTTTCAAGCATTTTCCAGACATCTGGTCTATGAATACACAATGATATGAAATAGGGTAAATGATGATATGAAATAATGTAAATGTGTTTTGACGTCCTTGGTGTTTTTGTGCTATTGTAAAAGGTAATAGTAATTTTACAGATGAGTGGTACTATTAACATGATCTGAGGTTGTTTATTCGCTGCACAGACGTGGAAAAAAATGGACTTTATTTAAAGACGCGTTCGAAGTTAACTTGCCTTTTGGTGGCGTTCCGTTGGTGTGTCTCAAGAGAATGAATCACTGGTGACGAAGGTTGACCTGAGGCCGGGGATGAGGATTGGCCTGAGGTCACGGGCTGACCGGTGGCGATCCCCCTTCCCCTCCCCCCTCCCCCCCCACCCACAAACAGCCATAAAGTGACACACCAAGTGACCTGACCGTCCCACCACAGTCACCAATATTAAATGGCCGAGAGTGAGGGAGACATTTAATCTCGGTCCTCACCACCATC
>JAUUDW010045339.1:850-16779 GCA_032361385.1 Panulirus guttatus
AGGATAAAATATTAAAATGTTAAAACATTTACTAGCACCACTTGAACTTACCATTTACAGGTATTTTCTTCGCAAAATATCTATTTTTGTAATTCTTTTAGACTATACATATATTTTCCTCCTCACAATCTATCCAAAAATACCTTTGCATATAGGCTCTAATTGTTTAATGAGCTGACACCCTTGTTGCGTATTTGAAGTCTTTGGCTGTTGCCAAAGGTTTTAAATGTACAAAACCAGCAACAAGAGGAAGGATGTATAATGACGTAAGCCCGAGTGAGTCGATTTGCTCCTGATACTGGAGTAACCACCGTGGACTAGTCATGGCGTTCCAGAGAGTAAACTGGAACCTCAGTTTCTCCAGAAATACTTTATCATTCCAGAAAGTTCTGTTTCAAAAATCTAACCGAACTTCTTTCTAGTCTTTACAACCGTACTAATCTATGACTATGATTTGGGGCCAATACATGTATGTGTGTGTGACATTTACTTACCACGTATTTTGCTTTCAGGAAGTTAGGAAAATATGCTACCTTCTTACTTTCACTGACGGGGAGAGAGCACCAAAATATTATGTATCATGTATGTTTAGTGGATGTTTTGGATGGATTGTTGGAGTGTTGTATATGTGAGAGGGGCACGGAAACACGTTGAACAACAATAAATGCTTTATTGGATAGGTTATACAAGGTGTGGTAACATAAGGCAATGGGGTAATGGAGGTGCAGGATTATGATGAGGAAGAGGTAAAGAATGGTAGGCGGAGTAGTACGAGACAGGCTCTGGCCTGGGGTGGTGGTGGTGGTAGGCGTCAGATGAAGCAGGAACACGCGGGAGGAGAAGCGCATGGCTGCCGAGTCAACGTGGAGCTCCTGTAGGATGTGGTGGGTGTATTGTTGTACAGCTGCTGCTCGTGACGGGCGGAGGTGATGTCCCACGCGAGTCCTGTCGAAGGCGGACGTCGGAGATGTGGCACCACAGTGAAACCTGCCAGGAAGATGAAACGTCATGAGCTACTTCGGGACGTACTGACGGAGGAGACGCCCTAAAGGGCGGATCGAGTCTGGGAGACACATTGCCAAGACTTCAGCTACCTGAGTGGTACACGAGTTGTCTAGTGGTGAGTCAAGTGAGGTCACAGGCCACCCAGTCAAGACGTCATCATTAAGATGGCACTTTGTGGGGCGACAGTGGTCGCTACATACGTAATATAGGAGCTATTTCTTGTATGTGTATCTCAAATGATTTTCCTACACCCCTCTAATCAGCATCCAAGTGGATATAATCTACCGTTTTCCTTGTGGAGGATAAGGGATCAGTGCCCGACAAATAGAGCATTGTCTTACCATTGCCCGACAATATTGTAAGTCTCATCTTTATAGACATCCATTTCTGACGCCTGTTCCCTCCTAGAATAAAGACTCTATAACAAGTGAACTCCAGTGCTGCTTCTTAGCCTTTAGTGCCTCACCCTTAAAAGGCCACTGGCAGAGGGCAACTCTAGCACAGTGTCTGCAGAGGCTCCTACCTACAGTTCCCTCTGCCTACTTCTACTAAATGTGTCTACCTTATGTTCAAGCTTATGTTCCTACCAACTACTTCTTGCTAATGTTTCTACCTATTGCTCCTGCCCAAATGTTCCTACCTACTACTTCTATCTATTGCTCCTACCATTTTGCCAAAATGCATGGCTAGCACACAGTGTTCACTGCAGGAAACTTAGAGTTTGAACAGAGAAAAACTGGAGGAAGTGAAGCGTTATAGATACCTGGGAGTGAACATGCCAGCGAATGGAACCATGGAAGCAGAAGTGAGCCATAGGGTGGGTGAAGTGGCGAAGGTTATAGGAACGCTGAAGAATGTGTGGTAAGAGAGAACGTTTTCTCGGATGGTAAAAATGGATATGTTTGAAGGAATAGTAATTCCAACAATATTATATGGATGTGAGACACTGGCGACAGATAAGTCTGTGTGGAGTAGGGTAGGTGTGTTGGAAATGAGATTTTGGGGGACAATATGTGGTGTGAGGCGGTTTGACTGAGTGAATAATGAAAAGGTAAGTGAAATGTGTGGTTATAAAAAGAGTGTGGTTCAGAGAACAGAAGAGGGTGTGCTGAAACAGTTTGGACAAATGGAGAGAATGAGTGAAGAAAGGTTGACAAAGACGATATATGTGTCAGGAGTAAAGGATGGGCACAAGGAGAATGGGGAGACCAAATTGGAAGCTGAGGGATGGAGGGAAAAAGATTTTAGTGATCAAGGCCTAAAAATGCAGAAGAGTGAAAGGTGTGCAAGGAATAGAGTGGATTGGATGATGTGGTATACTGATGTTGATGTGCTATCAATGGACTGAACAAGGGCATTGAAGCATCCAAGGTAAACCATGGAGTAAACCATGGAAAGTTCTGTGGGGTCTGGTTGTGGATAATGAGATGTGATTTCAGTAAATTACACATGACAGCTTGAGAATGGATGTGAGTGGATGTGGCCTTCTGCATCTGTTCCTAGGGCTATCTTGTTAACGCAGGAAAAAGTGATCAAGTATGAAAAAAAAATAAAGATTATCATTAAATGGAAACATAAGCTCTGTATTTACAGTTCATCCACTCTCATTTCACATTAGTACACACAGACTTACATTTACAATGGTGATTTTTGTATGTCACTGACACCTTATCAGATGCTGGGCTCTTTCTTAGGGGTCAAAAATATTTAAACATAAAATTATTCAATATACTTGGCAGAAAGTTCAGTAGGTGGAAACAAGCACGTGAGGAGATACCATGACTGTATATTAAATACTGATGCATGGACAAGTTAACTGTTTATCGAAACAAACTGTCTGTGTGTGTATTTCTGCCTTACTGATCAAATTCATCATTCCATAAAATGTGATTTCAGGAGTGGTAAAAGATGTGTGGATCAGGTGTTTGATTTTAAGAATTTGTGTATGAAATATTTAATGCTGAAAAGAAACAAAAGGATTTATATGTGACATTACTAGATATGAAGAAAGCATATGATGATAGGGTTGATAGAGATGGTGTGGGAGGAATGCTATTAAAAACATTGGGGAGGAGATGAGAATAAGGTGAGCAAGTAGGAGGTGTGGAACATGAATATTCCCTGGTGAGGGTGGACCTACAGCACAGGCGAATGAAAGGGTTTTATGAGATGGGGCGGGTCTGCAATCTGTCCATGGGGTGCTGGCACGTATGTTACTGTTTGCTGATGACAAAATCCTGGTGAAAAATTTCAGTGAGAAAGTACAGGTGATTTTTAAGTTTGGGAGTGAGTGAAAAACCAGATCTAATGATTTTATATATCAGACTGAGGAGTGGACATGGCACATTAGTCCAGGAAGCAATGGCAGAGGTCAAGAAAAACAAAAATATGAACACCTTTCATATCAAAATATTTTTTTTTATCATGAAAAACAAAAATATGAACACCTTTCATATCAAAATAATTTTTTTTAAACTTGTTCCCTGCGTCAGCAACGTGGTGCCAGGAAAAGATAAAGAAATGGCCTCATTAGCTCACATTCTTTACTGTACACCATTTAACCTTAAATACATGTAATTATCTATCTGTAATTGCATTTTTGTACTGGACAGGAAGGGAGTATTACAGTTCTGGGGCTCCATCTCTTGAACATTCTCTACTTTCATACGACCTCTTATTTAAATGTGTTTTGTATACATTAAACATGTCCTCAGTCATTTTTTTCCATTCATTCATCACTCTTATACTATAAAAGTATTCCTTTACATCTTTTATAACATGTTTCTCAATCAAATTTCATCTTTTGCCTTCTGGTTGCTCTATCCCTGCATCTCTTGATGAACTGTTCACTGTCTACATCATCAACCCCTTGTAAAAACCTTAAAAGGTCATGATCAGTCACCCCACTCTTCTGTTTTCCTTATTGGGTAAATTTCATGTCTTCAGCCTTTGCCTATAACTCAGCTCTCTTACTTCTGGTACTATTTGTTGCTTTCCTCTGGACTTTATTAGCTCTATTTGCTTCTTTAGGTGCAGGGGCCAAACCTACGAGGAGCGAGATGTTTCATCAATATTCAAAGTTCTCTAAACCCTTTCATGCAGGAATAAAAAATGAACTAGGGTATACAAAAGAGCCAGGGGAAATCATAGAACTGTCTGTGGGGCCTAGTTGTGGATATAGGGCTGGGTTTTGGTGCGTTACACATGAAAACCAAAGAACGGTTGTGCGCGGATGTGGCCTTTTTTCGTCTGTTCCTGGCACTACCTCACTAACGCAGGAAACAGACAGCAAGAATAAAACAAAATAATCATCTTCACCATTCTAGTATTAACCCATAAATATCAAGCAACAATTCTGTGATCCGATACAATACTCACTTTTGTGTCAGTTACCTACGACATACTCATTTCATGTCAGTGGCTAACAAAAGTACGTCAAGCAGTTAAAATCTAAAGCATGAAAAAAGATCACCAGAAGTCTTGATGTAGCAGGGAAGAGATTTCAGATTCAGCCATTATTCACAAAAAGCATTCACATGCTACAAAACTCACAATGCCTGCTTTAATCTAAATCATAATACTAACATCAACCACGTTAATGATAAACTGCAACTTAGCTAAACTGTACACATGTGCCACAGTTAATCATGAGTGACATGCTCACTTACTAATCATTGAAACTTTCTAAAAATAGTTTGGACCTCAATGTTACTTATGGCATAAATTCTGCCTGTCTTAGCAAAATAAGCCATTGTTATTTATGAGAATACACAAATTTAACATTGCAAACCTGCAACATTCCCTAGTCATATTAATATTCACCAAAGGTATGGCAATAATTTCCCTTGGTACAATCCACTCAAACTAAAGATCAGCGAGTCCACTACAGTATTTTAGTGTTAATGTGGGTAATGCATGGAAGCACTAAGAAAACTGGAAATGAGAATGAAAAACAGGGAGACACCCGAAAGAATTCTGTGACTGGTGCACTGTCTACTTAAACAGCATCTTCATAGATGTCCTGAACATTTGTCACTTTAGATGTGCATTTACTCCCTATCTCTGAATTGCAATTTCACCTTAGTACTGTGGCATTGTGAGCTGAAGGCACACCAGATAGATATGTGGCTGAAGCAGTGCTAAGATGAGACCAGCAAGAAAATAACACATTAGGACTATCAATGACTGCTGTATGTCAACATTAACAACATATGGACAATCAATACCACTGGTAGCTCTACTTATTTAAAGTTAACATCTCAAAAATTTTGAATTCCCTCAATAAATTTTTGCATTTATATGGTACACATTCAAAATACTAATTTTTGCTTATTCTCTATATATTTCAGAAAACTGTCCAAAGCTTTGTGAACTAAACTAATTTATGTCTAATTACCTTTTACCAGCCCAATAGCAATACGTGTATATTTTAATCTGAAATTCTATGAGAATGCTGCAGCGACTATGCACTGAAAGACCCTCGTGTTCACGATACCCATCAAGTCCATTTGCTCACATCCACTCTGTAGCTATCATGCATGATGCACTGAAAGTAGAGCACACCCTATGAGAGAAAAAAAAAACAAAAAAAACAAGGAAACTGTAAGTACACAGGTGATCAAGCAACTGAGAATGTTGACTGAGGGAAAAAATCTTCCAACAAGAGTACACACCAACATTGTAGGTAGTTTTGAGAAAATTACCACAAACAGTCAAGTCATGGGTACCATGGGACACCAATAGGGAAAGGGGAAATGGAGTGAAAAAAGGTGTAGTTCAATATGAAATGCCACAAAAAAAAAAATCAGGGACGTACCATGAAAGCGGTACAAACAACAGTGCAACCAACCATAGAAATATATAGGAAAGTAAGAAAAGAGTAAAACAAAGTAACACGGCAAGAGCAGAGAGGTTTAGAAAAGAACATTGTGAAATAGGCAAATGACAACCCAAAGCTTTTCAAAAAATTCATCAGGAGCAAATTATCAGTTAAATAACAACCAATCTGGCTAAGAGAATTAAGAGAAAAATATCCTTGAAGACAAGGAAATCTGTAAGGCACTAAATGACAAATTTAATGGTGTTTTTATTGAGGAGGATGATATAATATACTAATGGCAGAAACATGGGATAATAGTGAGGTCTTGAAAGTGTAAAGTCTGACAAAACCAATATAATAATGGTATAAAAACACCTTGACCCACACAAGGCCCAAGGATCGGTTGAAACCTCTCCATATAAACTGAAAAAATGCACTGAGGCACTTGCCAGGCCTCTTGAAATACTGTTCAATAAGACACTAAAAGAAGAGGTAGTTCCAATGATGTGGAACTGAGCAAATGTGCCTCTCTTTAAGAATAGTGACTGGGAAGCCACACTACAGGTCTATTTCTCTGGCATGTGTGGACTGTAAAACTCTGGAAAAAGAGACTCAGAAAACATATAAAAGAATTTCTACATAGGATAAAGTTCTTAACTGCGACAGCACAGCTTCAGAGAAAGGAAGTATTGCACCACAAATCATTTAGACTTTTATGACAGGGTGAGTTAGACCAAAGAGATGGATAGGTAAACCATGTGCAACAGAAAGTATGCACGGAATGAAAGATGCAGGTAAGAGACAGATTCTTAAAATGGAAGGAAGCTAAAAGTGAAATGCTGCATGTCGGTCATGTACTCACCACTCTGCTTGGAATATGTAAATGACTTTCCAGAGAGACTAGACATGTCTTCGGATAATGCCAAGGTTATGTGGGAAATAATGAATGAAAGTGATTACATCACCTTATAGGTAAGGTACATAAGCTCCAGAGTTGGTCAGAAAAATGGATAATGTGATCAAAGTGCAAGGAAATGAGGAAGGGTCAAAGCGTGAGAAGGCCCTCACCATGAATATTACATAAAAGGATACAAGCAATAGGAATCAGTAAGAAAGCAATAAGTTTTCTGAGTTTCACGTCTGTAAATTTTGTCAGAGAAATGAACAATCTGCAGGCAAATATAAGAAGTGCATTAAGTACAGATCAGCCCATGTTTGGTAACTTCTTTCCAACATAGTCCGAAACTGGATTATGCCTCTCAGGTCTGGCCTCTGCATCTACAGAAACATAAAGACAAGATTGAGAAGGTCCTGAGAAATCCAACGAAGATGACACCAGAATTAAGAGGGCTGAGCCACTTTGACAGGATTAAGGCAAAAAAAGCTGTCTATCTTAGAGAAGAGAAGAGGTGCAGTTCCAGAGTTGCCTGAAGCTGAAAATGAGGATGGTTATAAAGAAATACCAGTTTAATGTAAAAATATATGTCAGTTGAAACAGTCTAAGCAAGGGGATTGTTAATGGCAGCAACTTACAGATTTAAAAGTCTTGCTCACATTACAAAAAATATAAGAGACTTACACCTAAGTGTAAAAGTCTTTCCTTGTAAGAAACAAACAGGTAAATACACCAGCCACAGATAAACCCTTCATTATATTACATGGTTTCCCCTGGACATATTTTCTAGAGTAACATACAGTATTTCTATACAACTATACTATGAAACACAAAAATGGTCAAAATCAACAGGATTAATTAAAATTAGAAAAAAAATGTTTTGGTCACATCCCTATTTCTTTCAGTAGGACAGTTTGTTAAATGAGAAGTTTTGCGATGAATATGCTGTCATTTTTATAGGTAACGTTAAATGGCCCTGCCCAAAAAATATTTGTCTTGCTATGTTTGAACTAAGGCCATAAAAAAATTTTATTCAGTTTTTACCTCTCACTATACTTTAACATAGTCTACTCAATTACTTTTGGCATCTCAGATCATGAATGGACATTAAGTACGTTGAAAGAAAATATTTGAATCTGCTCTAAACATGTCAGCATTTTTATAACCTAGGATTTTCACCAACTCATTCTACGCTAATTCTCATTCCGCATGCTGTTTCCCTTTCATTTTCTTATATCTTTCAAGCAATAACTTCTTTCTCATTCACCTTCATCAACCTGTTACCTTTATTTATACTCTATAAAATTCTGTTGCCCTGCTATATCATGTCTTTCGACATCACTGGTTGTCCTGTTAATCATTTCACTTGTTTGTAGTCTTTCCCCCGAACATTTAATTATGTGTTTGTGTGTGTAATGATGGTAATTAAACAATAGATCAGATACTAAGCACTTGTGTAATGATGTTAATTAAACAATAAAATTAGATATGAAGCATTGTCTCTTTATCAGTCAACTACTTTTAGTAATAATAAGGATGGATTTAGGTCAGTTATGATAATAAATCAGTATATTTATCAAAATACAAAAAAAAGTTACAATGAAACAACACAGTCATCTTCAGAAGCAATAAGATATATTGAATAATGTTGACTTTACAATAATAAAAAAATAAGTACATCAAAACTATATTACAGGATAGATAGCCATATGTGAATACTATTTCTCCAAAGCATATAATCAGAAATCACACCCTTGCTTAAGCCGGGCATTACAACTCCAACCACTTTCATTTCTCCCTAATTAAGCTGTAACTTTATCACTAGTTTCTTCATTTAATTACTATCATTCCATATGAGGAAAACAGGTTTATTTCTCTATTTCATTGTTTAGCGAAGCGGATTTGGTGTGAGCACTAAGGCAAAATCATCGTTTCCCTCTGATATTCATCGAATATGACCCTATTTATATCAAAATATTGTATAATCCACTCAATACTCAATGTATAATACACCTTAGGCAAGTCGGGTTGTACACACTGGGATAATCTAGTGAGATCCAGTAAGCTAAAGAATGGCCCCGCTGGGCATTTCTATAGGTGCTCTCGTACTTTACCTGCTCTTCACAGCCTTCCCCACCACCGCCTCACGTGTTCTCATGGACCAAGACAACGATCCATACACTGCCAGGAAAATGTCCTCCATGCAATAGCATTCCCAATAGACGTCACCATGCAGGTAACTTCCATGAACACCTTAACCGGAATTTCACCATGAATCCTTCACACAAATATAAAAGAAATAACAGTAGAACATAATTTTTACCTTTAATAGACGAAATATCCAGTCCAAGTGCCGTATAAATGTATATAAACACGTACAACGGAGTCAACCTGCACTAAAACAATCCACTTCGGCCTCACTTACTACTAAGAAGTGAAACTTCCGCCATCTTTCTTTTTATAAAGAGATCTCAAAATCCATCACTAACGCCATCTGGTGAGTAAACGCGTAACTTAGAGTGTGAGTGTGAGCGAATGTGGCCGTTTCATGTCTCCTGGCACTACCTCGCTGGCGCAGGGGGTGGCAATGCTATTTCCTGTGGGGGCGGGGTGGCGTTAGGACTGCATGGGGGCTAGCAAGTGTGAATATGTACATGTGTATATGTGTATATGCATGTGTATGTGTATGTGGGTATATATGTATATGTTGGTATGTATATATATGTACTGTGCATATATGTATATATGTGTGTATGTGGGGAGATGAGTCTTCCTTTGTCTGTTTCCTGGCGCTACCTCGCTGACGTGGGAAACAGTGATCATGCATAATATATGCATAATATATACATTATATCATTATTATACTTGATCAGGAATTCCTTCTATCCTTATGAGGCTGTTGGAGCACTCTGGAAGCTAGCCAGATCCACTGGTTGCAACTAAAGATCAAAAAGCTATGTGATGTGTGTGTGTGTCTATGTGCATAAAATGCAGGACAAATGTGTAGTTAAGCATTTTGGGATATGTTAAAATGCTTTTTGTAGCTGCTGTGGAGAGTGATGTCCAGAATGTATGAACAAGAATGTGAAAGAAGTTTGTCTGGGAAGTTTGGTTAGGTTAGGCGGGATGGAGTTTACGAATGAGGTGGAAGGTCAGTTTTTCAGTCCTTGTTAGGTTATTCCAGTAAGTGTTCTGTCAGTATTATGTGTGTTAGAGGTATGGGGATTTGTTGGTAAAGGTTACTTAAGTGTGAGGCTGAGGTAAGCTTTTTACTTCTATATGGAGTATTGTGGTTAGTTATGGAGTAGTTTGGTTGGAAAGGGTCTCGTGTTGTTGCACATATATACATATATTTTTTAGATACTACACTATGAGCAATAAGTTTATAATTACAAATGTTCTCTTTAATGAACACACCAAGTTTGGCCTTCATATCAGACTTGGCTTTTCGTCCTGGCTTCCTGCCTCGCTTGGTGCCTTCCCGCTTGCTGCCCTGCAAGAAATATATAAACATTACAAACTTTCCATGTCCAGTCATTACCTTAACTATTTTGACAAACAATAATACTGTTCATGTGTACTCTTAAATAAATTCTGTTTCAACTGATCAAACAGTTAAACTGCTTATACACATTTTCTTCATGAGGCAAATAAATTTTCCATTAATTGTTCCATGGAGAATTGGTCATAAAGAAGCACTAGTGATGTTCTATCACCTGTATAATGCTCTAATCTGGGCTTTAACTAAACATTAATCCTATCAGTTTAGCTATTAACATCTCATACATTTTTCTCAGCCTTTCCTATTTCACATTTCTAAATACATCACCAGTTCTATGTTGTTTCAAGAAATCAGTTCATTTCAATTCACTTTGCAGATGGGTTATTTTAAGTGTGGTCAACTATACACTCCATATGCAAACATTTATTTCTTCAGTGTTAGTGACTAGATATTTCCATCAAAAATAACTAGGAACTTCCAATAATGTTAGTTATCTTTGACAGAATGTTTACAACTTTATTGCTAAGGCATTTTGTGGCTTTCATGAAGTGCATTAAAAAAAATTTCAATAATAAATGGAACACAAAGGTGTAAATCACCTTCAGAAGCTAAAACAAAATGACTAAAGAATACAGAAATGAAAAACTGTAAATGACGATGGTGATGATAACAATGCCAGTGAAACATCACCTTCATATAACAATATACCTATATAAAAATATGGTTGCAACAAAAAAGATTCTTTAAAGGCTAGCACACACTAATTTTGCTGGCTAAAACAACTACTGAAGCAATATTTTTTTCTTTTATACTTGTTTACCATGTTTCATGTTAGCAAGGTAGTTGCTGGTACAAAGAATTGACCTAATACTCTCACATCCAATCTATAGCTGTCAAGTGTAATGTGCTAAAAACAAAGCCCTCTATCCACAAGTCAAAGTCACCACAGACCTTTCATGGTTTCTCCTGGCTGCTTCATATGCCCTGGTTCAGTCCCTTGACAGCATATCAATCTCTGTATACTACATCATTCCAATGCTTTCTATCCCATGCATGCCCTTCACCCTCCAGCAAGTTCAGGCCCTATGCACTTAAACTCTGTTTCACTTGTCCTTCCACCTCCAATTTAGTCTCCCCCTTCTTTTTGTTCTATCCATCACATTTGGTATAATTTTCCTTTACATGACATGTGTCATGTCTCCTCAATACATCTAGAGGTTAGAACTTTTATTGCAGCCGAGTGATTTTCAATCCCATACATCGAGGCAATTAATTACCTTCCAATTTTTCTTGTATTTGGTCTGTGATGATTTCTTGATTTTTTCTTCACTGAATTTTTTCTGCAATGAACATAATGTCTTCAGTTGTAAACAGGAAGAATTACATAACAAGAGAAAGTTGTCAGGTGTCCTAAGTTAACGAAACTGCGATAATTTTCTCTGGTACTGATATCATCACCAGGTACAAGATACGCACAGAAATCCCATTCCTCAGTACTTTAAATGGCAATCAGCCATTTATATGCCTGGGGTCTGTACTTCTCCCAAAAAATTAAAAATGCCTCTTTCTCTCAGTTGATTGATTAAATGATACTCTTCACCAAATACCTAAGAAAAGCACAAGAAACCATATCAAAATATCCTAAGGAAATTCTCTCCAGAATTAACAACCAATTCCTGAATTTCTGCAAGTATGGGAACCAGAAGAGACAAAGTGAGATTTTCAGATCCATTCAGGTATAGCTGTAAGTTTGATTTAAGGCTGTTATATATTAAGGAAACAAACGTTGCAACGCTGGAAGAAAAATGGAGAAAAACTACCTTTAAACAAAGCATTAAAAAAATAAAAAATAATACTTAAACTCCCCTCTCACAATTCCTAAGCCTTCAGAAATCAAGACCCAGTTATCGATCCTGATATCTTGAAGATAATCTCTGTCCTAAGACAGAATCTGGTCTCTTACTGGACTTGTCTAATTTTGTCTGCATGAAATTTTGCCTTGTAAACAGTATCTGGACAATCAAAGTGTGGATCTTTTCAGATCACATTCCATGTAAAAGGTACCATATATAACATCTAAATATTAACTAAAATTAAACTTCATGAGAACCACAGAAAAAATCAATGAATGACACGACAAAACTCCTCCTACTAATAAACTTAATCAGAGCAGTGCTGCATGACTATCATTATTATTCTCATCCTAATATGACAAATATCTGGTATCAATGAGAAATAAAAATCAGAAAAATCAAGATATTTACATCTAATAAAATCAATCAAACCTATAAAAACCGTGGATTTCCCCTAAAAGCTGATATAATATTGGCTACAACTGAATATGTGCCAGTGAGTTAACAGATATTTTGGATATCATCATATGAGTTAACAGATATTTTGGATATCATCATATTTTAGAAAAATGCATAATAATTTACATAAGGTTAGGTTGGCAGTCTGCTGTCACTTACTCCACACATTACATCCAAAATATAACAAACACATACCTAAGATAAGCAAATATATCACATAATGCACATGGCTGTTGGTGGAGCCACCACTAGCTCCCAATAGGCATTATATTCCTAATTTTGAGCCCAACTGCTACAATAATTGACAAGAAATTTTCCTGTTTTTAATTGCTACATGTTAGCTAATATAATTTACATGGAATTTTCAAATGCTCTAGTCATTTCTAGAAGTTTGCAAGGATACTTTACAAGAAATTTTCATACTCTTAATTTCTGTAAGTAGGATATTTACAAGATATTTTCATATACTCTGATAAGTTGGCTACAATAATTTACAAAAGATTTTCATGAGCTCTGTTAGGATAATCTACAAAAGATTTTCTCAATCTCTCTGTTACTTAGTATAAGTTTCCCACCAACATATTCAATTATTCCCACATATTTTCCGGTAACCATTGCCCTCCTCACTACCACGTTTACTTCATCTTTATATATATATATATTATATATATATTTTTTTTAATCAAGCAGTGCCAACCGATAGCACTTCTGCTAACTAAAAAGTGCAATGAATGCATTTCTCTCCTAATCTAAAACTATTCTACAAGTTATACTTGTGTATATGAAAATACATTTCAAGATCGAATTGCTGTTATATATTACATTTACATATATTTTTTTCCATTATGATTTTTTCACAGCTGACTATTTCTTTACTCGATGCCGGTTATTACGACTTTCCTCAAATTGGGACCCCATCATTGCAACTTAGGGAGCAACTCTGTCCATGGTATATCACCAATAAAGTTCCAAATCCATTAACATTATCACTTAATACTCATCAACCATCAAAAAACTGCAAAAAATAAAAAAAAAAATTGCTAACACGTAA
The DNA here is from genome assembly GCA_032361385.1 of Panulirus guttatus. Lineage (NCBI taxonomy): Eukaryota > Metazoa > Arthropoda > Malacostraca > Decapoda > Palinuridae > Panulirus > Panulirus guttatus. The sequence continues at coordinate 14,435 of JAUUDW010045339.1, forward strand.
ATCTTTGTGTGATGTTCACTGACGATGACTACTGAGCATTACCTCTAAGTACAAAAGCATACTTTGCCAATTTCTTTACCTAAGAAAGCGTGAAATCCGAGAATACAAGTTGCGGTTGTGGTAAACTGCGCACCAAGCCGCTTTGCAAGCACTCACCGACGTACCGGCACTTCCACTATTCTCATTTACAAGGCTATTTAGCATATAACGGGACTCAACACTCGACCGCCACTTGGTCGAGAACTCAATCTCAAAGTGGGCTGAGGGTTTGGCTCAATATGCGCCACAGTATCAGGAAGCCAACGTAGTAGACCTTACCTCGCCCGAGCCCCGTCGCCGACAAAGCTTGACATCGTAACTACGCACTACACCCGCTGACACCCGCCGCTCCGCGCACGCCAACCACGTACCTAATGACGCACACTTCCACTCTCACTCGCACACAGGTTAACTTCTGTTTTTTCGCCCATACCGGACATTTTCCCCTCTCCAGTCTATTACATTTTCGTCGTGTTTGCCTTCTTGCGATTAGGGGGTTCGGAGCGTATTGATTACTTTCCCCGACACGTGTGAATAATTAAGTTTTAAAATGATTACAGAGAAAATGCTTAAGTTCGAGAATCCCGTGCTATTTAACGGCGTGCTGCCTGCGCCAGAGCCATTCCCTCCTCAGATTTGTCAAATTCGACTTTAGAGTAATTTGTAATGCTTGTGCCTTTTTCCCCTATGACATTCCCAGCATAAAGCACCATTTCTACTCCGAAACTACTTCTGCATAACATTAAAATAAATGCTGCTCAACAATGTACGCAGTTGATATAATTTTTCTCCGTCATATTTACTATACCCCACCAACAGGTAGCTCAATCACCCATGTTCAAATGTACTACGGACATGATGTACTTGTTAATCACCACAGTGTCAGTATGTAGTGAGAGTGACAAACGATTTCACCCCTGTTATCAAGCATATATCAAGGGATATAATTTGTCTTAACCGGGTTTAGCTGATATAACATTGCCATCTCCATATCAAAGCATTTCAAGTACGTAAACAATGCATTTCATCAGAACCCATACTTTTTGGAGATAATACCAAGGTTGTTTTACATCACATGACTCTCAGGACAAAACCATCTGCTGTAGAGGACAGTGTACGAATGACATTCCTCTCAACGGTTAAAACAGTGAGGTGGGCACTCTCTGGGACGCCACACTACCTCACCACCGGCCTCGTGAAAACACTCCCATACGCCTCTTCATTACCTATGTTGGACTATACATGATCAATCACATGCATGGTGAGTGCATGGAAGAGGCAAACAAGCTTTAACCACTTGGCAAACAAAGCAGGTTTGTGTTTCACTTAGTTTTGAAAGATTGAATGTACAATGACTTAGGCTTAATGAAGAAAAAATACCTAAGAATAAAATATAAGTATCTGTTAAAGTTTGTGAGTAAATAATTAAAGATAAATGTCCTTTAGTAATTGCTACGCAGCAGATGACGCGTATGACACTTGAGCAAAGGCTAAATGCTCTAGCAAGAGCAGCTTAATTTAAGATGTATTTGGTTACAACTTTCTTTTTCTATAAATATAACATCCACCTCTTCACCATGTGTCCAGTACAGAACGACAAATACTGTAAATATTTTCATTAAAGTGCGCACCATGCTAACTGCCGGAAGCAACGTCAGTGATATATCTTCAAAAATTTACTCTTAGGCCTTAGTACAGAGACAAGTTACAATACTCGACACAAATACTATAAGCAATATCGACAATCAGTGGCACTGCCTAACTCCGGAAATTATATTAGTTCATTTCTTTGGGATAAGGGTGTTTAATATTAAAATAAATACAATAGTGAAAAGGATTCCTGTTCCAATGTAGGTGTTTCTGGAATTCTTACTCAAACCATGTAATAAAAGACATTTCTTTTGGTATGTGTTCATGCCTGCTGAAAGCATTTACATCATGTAAATGATTACCTGTAACTACAGACCAGCCAGATGTTAACTGTGATTTTGGGTAAATGAAAAAAGATTCCTCAATACTCTTATCGTACGCCGCCACTCTTCAATTAATGAGATAAAAATAAGAGACGAGGGTGCTTCAATATCCATTAATATGGATGGAGGTGTAATATACAAATGGACAGCAGATACCTAGAAACATGCATAACACAGAAACACACAAAGTCTCTGACTCCTTGGAAGTCTACGTTTCCCTGACGTTGGAAGTAGCGCACTATGGGCTGCAGAAGTCTCTAGAAGTTTGGCAACGTTCGGGGTAACACCTGGACTCTTTCATGTATATTGGTCCTAGGGAAGTTTCTATCAATC
>JAUUDW010045670.1:0-16774 GCA_032361385.1 Panulirus guttatus
ATGGGAATCCACAATAATTTAGTCATAGCTGCTTCATATATAGTTTTCTATGAACACAAAAAAAGACGATTGAAAGAAAACGTTAAGACACTGGGTAACTAAAATATTTAAAGGAATTTAGGGAACTGCTCTTCAACCCCCAGGTCGTTCTTAAAGTACCACATAATACGTATCCTAATTGTGTTACATACATAAATGAAGAAGAGAAGCTACTGAGAATAAAGTCCTGGGGAAATATCCTATTCCTTAGAAAAAAATTTTGAGGGAACTGCTGACGACTGGGCTTGAATGATGAAGGACTTGTAGAGTTAAAACAAAGTTTATGACAATAACCTAGCTTAACCTAGGTTAAGTTCAAACTTCCTTTACTATATATGTTGAAATGAAAGCAATCAAACATGAATTAGCTCATAAATTAGTCAGAACGGTTAAAAAGAAAATCCCATCATATTCAAGAGTGATCTAAAGGTATCCTTCAAAAATTAGGAAAACATCTCTCATCGGTGACGGTGGTTTTATTGAATATGTATTGCCTTCAATCACACCCGATGTCTTCCAGTGCGGTAAGGTCTTCATGCAGATATTGTCGTCACTTATCTATCTATCTATCTATCTTTCTATATCTCTGACGCCTGTTCCAACTGAAACTCCCTCAAGGAGGTGGCCACGGCAACAGGCCACTGGCAGAGGGCAAGTCTAGCTCCTAATGTTCCTAATGACTGATTCTATCCAATGCTCCTACCTAATACTTCTACCAAGTTTTCTACCTGATAATCCTGCCTAAATGTTCCTACCTACTCCTATCTACTGTTCCTACCATTTTGCCAAAAGGCAAGGATAGCGCATAGTGCTCACCGCAGGAAAACAGAGTTATGAAGAATGAGTTGCATAAGTCAAGTGTTGTCAAGTGTTGCATATGACAGGGAGATTTTGTATGTTAGTGGACAGAATGCCAGTAGCCCACTTATTTACTGTCATAAAATGCTCAAGGTTGCAAAATATTAATTCAAAACTGGCAAAAGCACATTTCAAATTCAGAAAATATCATATTTCTCTGAAAATTAGATCTATAACATGAAAAAGAGGAAATCATGACAAATATTAAGCAAATGGATAACTCAACATACACCATGTTACTTTAAAAAATCATAAAAAAATGTGCCATAAAAGCAACAATCAAATCCCAATACTATCCTACCGTCTCGTAAGTTCCTTCAATAATATTTCTTAACAACTCGATATGGCAAATGAAAATTACCTATCCAATTATCACTTAAGGAACATTTCAAAAGATGAGGCAACACCACTCCTTCCGGTTCATAATAAAGACATGGTTTTAGAAAGGGAATTCCAATACCAACCCGTCTGTTCTACTCTCTTTTTGTAATGCCTAACTTGAGTGGTTGACTGTTGAGAAAAGAAACTATTTAATATTCATCAACAAACGAAAATGTCTCAGAATTTACACCATTTCTGTAACGCCAGACAATGGGACGAACGGCGTTTTAAAAAGTTTTGTCTTTTGCTGAGTAGAATCGTTTAAATCTTCGATGGCTCCATTTCAACTCAAAATGGGTATGGAGAACTGAACGCCTGACTACAAATTTCGGTGTATTAAACAAAGGAAACCGAGACATAGCTGTCCCCTCTCATTAAGCTACGTAATTACGCTACATGTAAAATAATGTATTGAGTTTCATTCACAACACACTGAATTCCGTCTCGATGACTCTTGCTAGTCCATAAATAAAGCCAAGCGTTCCAATAGACGCATCTCTGTACAACTATCTTGTTCACATCCGCGACTTGTAAGTTATACCAAGAGCAGCAAGAATGTTCACGGGAATAAAACAGAACACTGAGGTGGAGTGATCATCATCCAAGACCAGTTCCATCAAAGACACCCAGCCACCCAGGTAGCGTGGAATGAACACCAGTTTGTATATATGAAACGACATACGACTAGACATACCGAAGTGATTGGTGATAATTCGCTCTTACAATAACAGTCTACCACAATTAGGAACGCCTAATAGGTAATGCGTCGTGACCTCATCTAAAATTCATAGTATACAGCTCCCACGGTGCAGTCTCGCCTCATCAGCGGGAGGTCGCCGACCGTCTCACAACCTGTTACTAGATTGGATCCACGTCGAGGAATAGCTTGACACGCTAATTGCCAAAGCTTATTGAGCACTGTAGAGCAAAACTGAATTCTGTCGACTAGATGTGTGTAAGTTGTGGTATGAAGCTTTCGTGACAAACCCTCATCTCGAATTATTTACTGTCTCACCATAATATTACACGAGGATGCCTGCGTAGGTTTACTTACACCATCGGTGAAAATGGCTATACTGAAGCAGGTCAAAAGCCTTTCACCAACTACAGATGTTGACGACGGCTTTCTCCCTCCTAAGCGTTTGTTTTCCGTAAACGTGATAGGGTCTGAAGGTTATATGAAACAAAATTCACGGTCTACATTTGCAGTCTTAAGACTGATGGTGAGAGACGAATAGAGAGCAGCTTTTAAAAGTCTGCATTTAGGTATCTTTGATTTGTTCTAATTTCTCATTCAATAATTCATACCTAACGGTCTAAGTGAAATTACTTTAGGCTGCTTAACATTTTACCTGTTTGAAAAACTTATTTGTTTCACAAGCTTTGTAAATTCTGCTATTTCTTCTCGAGTTTAGCTATAGCATGAATACGCTCTAGATTCAGTGTTGCAATAAGAGGGTTGGAGCGCACGAAGCAACCAGCTATTGATGTACTCATATCAACGTGGGAAACTTTAGTTCATCCATCAATCTATTTTTCTGGTCGGATACATGCAGCAAGTCTTTTATTCGTGCTTAATGTGCCAAAACTACATGAAAAGAGCTCTTGATTTCACAACGGGGCGTTAAATGTGGGCAACCATGGACATTTTCTCAGGCAAGGTGGGGGGGGCTACCTACATCTGTGAGGCTCATGTCGATACTTGTCCTCGTCGATAACCAGAATTACATAAATCCCAATAACTCTGCGATACTTTATGATGCCACAGCCTAGAACAGTAACGTCTCTTCCAAACTGTTCGCGCATCATTTTTGCTCTTGATATGAAGCCATGAGAGGAAAAGTAATCGAGCTTCGACGGGTTACGTGAGAGTTTCGACATCACAACAACTCAGCTGTCGACGCTCGACAACTTTCACATACTCTATGCATATGCACCCCTGTCCCCAAATCGAATCATCTCGGTTTCTGCTTAAGAATTCTATCACATTATAATTACGAATCGAGGTATAAAAACAGCCTTACACCGTTATAATTTCTTACTGCTAGTCTATACCCACGATGCTAGAATCCCTGATAGGCTACTAAACTACCATCTCTCTGTGAAGCTAAGAAATCTTTGACTGGCTAAATATGCAGTAGCATAAAGGCCAATCTGTACAGCAGTCTTTTCTACAAGAAGTGACCTTAAGTTCCGTTGAGGGTAAACCGTTCCGCCCGCCCCCTTCTTAGAAACTTTCGTGTTTTTCTTTTTTTCACTTTTTGGGGAATTACACTTCGGGAGCTTTACCTTTCCCAGCCATACTGTTCGGTACTGAGTAGATATTAGATAGTATCTTGAAATCTTAAGCATATTTCATCTTCCACCTAACTCAGCTCAGCGGTTACTCCACGACTGCAGTCAAGATATTGTCAAATGAGCACTAATACTGCAGTATACAGAGAATCTTTAAACATTTATACAAGACCCACTTTCTTCAGGTGTTAAACTGAAATTCAATAAGGCTGAATTACGTTTTCCTGAATACTCAATCGCTCTAGGCTGAGCCGTATGTTACCAACCCCACTGTCCCTCACCTAAATGCGCTGATGAAGAGTTTTATTCAACATGAAATTTACTTCAAAAACAAGAATTAAAAAGATTATCGATTATAGTTGAGTAAGATTGACTTTTCTAGGATAGTTTTCGATTAATTTCCCTTCAATCAGTTTTATAAGATATATCCGATGTTTATTTGATTCGCAAATAAAGATTTTTTCACTGCATTCACAGACATGTCATAAGCAATGGTTTATTCACAACAGTTCGTCCTTGAGTGTCCATTTTTCGTTATATCACATCACTACAAGTTACAAAAAAGAATTTAAAGAGTTATTACGGCTAGGTTAATCATGACTGAGGAAGCAAGACATACTAGGTGAAGGTGTGCGATTTGGTAGATAAGGAAAACTGGCTGGTCAACTGATTATACAAGGGTACAATGAAGGGATTCATACCAGACTTTTGCTGGTCCAACTGTTCAAGTCTGATGTCGTAAAAGATGTCACCAGCACGATGTAAAACTGTCGCTACAACCACCCATTTTTCTAACCTTAAGTTCTTCTAAGGCAGCATTGGGAAAATAACATGGATTAGTCTTTAAACTTCCCCAGCTTCTGCTAATTAGCTTTATGGTTTTTCCTAGACAAGCAAACCCAAATTAAGAGTGCAGTTATTAGTAAAACTGAAACAAACACGTCATTATATACGCAGAGGTTATTTTACCGACTACTTGGCACCTTTATTTACACTATATTATTGGACTATTCGAATTTTCCTACCGAAAAAATAATGCAAATATCAAGATCCGTGAAAGTATGACAGCTGATGAACGAAAAGAACAAATCGAACTGCACTAAACCTACCAGGGTTGCGATGGGGCAAATACCCATAGCCATATTAAGTCGTGAGAAGGAACTGGGTTAAAAAATGTTCAGATCCATCTATCGTATCTAACTCCTAGCCAAACCTAGTTCACTTCATCAAAACTGAAGTGGCACAAGGAAAAATATGCAATGTGGAAAATAGCTAGTCGACAAAATAACATTTTATCAACTGGTGTCAAAGTCCGTAGAGTAAGCACTACGTAATAATAATGATAAAATTCAGATCTTAATAAATTGTAGTTGGTCTTCCAAGAAACTATCTTCAGAAGGAAATGGAAATAAGAGCGGCTTCAAGGAGAAAAAAAGACAAAAAGGCCCAATACTAACAATACCACACTTACCTTATATGGGAAGATATTATGTAATCACACCCTTATATATATACACTTCTATACGTCGGTGTGCCGTTTTAATGTCTTCGTGTTTGTTATTCACCATTCACAAATGTTATGACCACTAATCGCCAGTCCTGGCTTATTCTGACCGAAAAACACAGAGTTCCTCAACAGTTTAAAGGGCCGTTGTGTTTACGGTGTCACTTTAAACGTAGTTTAAATCACCAGTTTTCGGCTGTCACAAAGCACTTAATTTTGACGTAGTTTCTCGTTACAAGACGTCCTAGAAACAATTTTTCAAATCTCAATCTTCAAATATGTCAAAGTGTATCGGAATTTCCGTATATCCTGGGCTCTATGCCTGAAAAAAAAAACACTCGCATTTAACTTTCACTGACCAAAACAACTCGACCTCTTCCATGTCGTACGATGCTATCTCTCCCCTACGGTATACAGGATATATGTGCTTGCATAATACAGGATAATATTTCTATATAATTTCCGTTAAAAAAATTCCTCTAACAAATCTTATTAATGTGTTGCCATTAATGTATTCAGGAAATAGTTCTCTGTGTATTATCGATTATTATCTTAACCTCTTCAACTAACTTTACCTTCGTAGCCCTCTCTTCTCCTGTCGAGATTAGATTCGTAATATGAGCAGCATAATATACCTCATAATCTACTCATCTTCTTATCACTAAAATTATCGAAGTATGATTTCTGGAACTAATTTGAGGTCTCATTGTAGCATGTATCACGAAAGAGCACAAATTTTAAAGTATTGGCTTTCATTCCTGATAATACTCTTCGTCCCTTTTGCCGACGCTTTTATTCAGGAAAGTTAGTACAGAGACTCGCTTTCCATTGCTACCTAATACGCAAGCAGAAAATACTACAAATACAATACTGACAATCATTTGCCTCATGTCTTTTACTCTTTATATAAAATTTCTTCCTTTACGAATCAAGCTTACAAATACGTGCGGAGCCCTGATTCATTTCTAGTTATTGTTCCTTTTACTTTAATCTTTCACCCGAGATGACGTCACTATAAACAAAAATAGATTGGACGGAAACAGATTTATCTAAACCCCAGCAGTTGTGCTGAACAGGTAGGAATAAATACATAGGGGTAAAAGTGTTATGTACAACTGTCCTGGTCTCTTTCAGGTTGAACACATAACTGTAAACAAAATTCTCAAAGCTATTTTTATTTTTCTAATATCTTATGAATGTTTACAAAGACTATTTTCTTTCCTGAATCACTGTGACTAAATATATCATATGTATTACATAGGCTATTTAAAGCTTATTGTAACCGCAGCATGTGCAAGGCACACAGGAAACCGTGACACAAATATACATATTTACAAGTTCTGTGTCCTTGTTCACCATCAGAGCTAACACAGATTCATTAGTTATACTGTTTTTACTCTCCTGAATGTATAATCATAGAATATTTTTTACATAATCTTATGTACAATTTTCACAAAACAGAAACTATACATTCGGATCACAACTATGAAGGGAGCTCACATCTTGAACTAATTCCTCCCCATTAAGAAATTATATCTTACCTTACCTTCCTGACATGGAGTCCCTCAGGGCTCCCACAGCACCCAGAAAGCCTGCCACGTCCAACGGGTGGGAACACAGGTCATATAGTGCGGTGTTGTGTAAGTATGTGTGTCTTTGAGGGGTGAACATAAAGCAGGGGAGGAGTAAGACTCTTGTTTAGTGTCTTCAGAGTAAAAGTTGCACATTGAGGTCATATGACGGGTCTTGCCATATGCTGAGACAGTGTTTGTAATGCTGGCGATGTGTGGCGTCCAGAATGCCGATGAAAAAGGATAACATCCATGTTTGAAAAGTGTAGTTTCAGATTTTCAGATGGGTGGTGTTTAACACTGGTAGGAAGGCCGGAAATTTAGCGCCTGTCGGGTCATTCCGGTGTGTGTACATGGTCCTCCAACAAGGAAGAAAGGGGGTATCTATGAGTATAGGTTACTGAAGTGAGACAGTGGCAAGTTTTTCAATTCTACTTGGAGGTTGGTGGCTGGTTATGGAGCGGTTTGGATGCGAAAGGTCCGATGTTGTTGCAAAAAACTGAGTGCTTGAACATACTGAGGTGAGACTGTATTCTAAATACTTTCTTTTTCTTTGTGTAGGAGTTAAATGTTACTGTCTTCTAGGCCTCCAGACACCTTCCTGAGTGATCTGTTTTGTGGGATTTGCAGCTTTGTTATGTTTGCTTTTGAAAGGGTGGACAACCAAGCAGGAGAAACGTAGTTAGAGCGGACCGGATGAATTGTCTGTAGAACATACTAAGGGATTATTTTTCTTTTTCTTTTCCAAATCTTGTACCAGTAAATGTTTTGAAGGCCTTTACTTAGTTTATGGTCTTTGTGTTGACGTTCGGAGCATTGTCGTGTGTACATGTGATACCTAGTATGACTGGAGTTTTGTTGAGTGTTAGTGCTTGACCACTGGCTCACTTAAAACATATTCTTTTCATCCCAACAGAAATCCACTGTAATACTCTTAATCCCATACAGACACGAATCCAGCCTACACTCTTCCATAACCTAGAATGGTCAATCACTTCCTCTTAACAGAATTCCAGTCATACATGACTGGAATGACACACATGACATTTAATCTCCACACCACAAAAAACAACACAAAGGACCATAAACAAAGTAAACACTTGTTGAAAGACTGGACAAGAAAAGGAATCGCTTTGCATAAGCAAACATAATAAAACTATAAACCACACAAGACATGGCCTTGTAACCGTAACACTCTTCACCTGCACAATGGAACCAAAACAGCCAATAAAATTTCACTTCAACATGCTTAGCACCCAATTGTTCGCCTCCTACCTCAACCACACCACAATGAACCATCAGCCCCCAAGCAGAATGAAGAAAAAACTCGTTCCTGCATCTCACTTTTGCGATCTATATTCACAATTCTCCTCTGCCCCCAACAAACGTAACATTAATTAGGTACATCAACACAGTAATGACTCTGTAAGCATTATAAAAAAGCCCTCCAAACTAGTATTGAATTCAACCCCAACAGATATACATCCTTCTGATAATACTTGCCCAAGGCAAGCACTCCACTCTTTCCCTACTACTGATTGATGCGCATCCTTGAAGCTGCGGGAGCCCCGTACGAGGGGTTCTGGAGTAATTAAACAATTAATGTATGTTCAAGTATATATATGTGTTCGTATATACAAGTTCGGGTATATACACACATATATATCACTCTGCAAATTAAACACTTTGGCTCAGATGGATGCGAAAATCCCAGTGCACGTGAAGATGGCTCTGGTACCTTAAACATAAAACCTGTCCTGGGCCAGACCTCTCGATGCTTACTGGCCATATTGGTGAGGTATTTACACACTAAGGTAAAGTCACGGAAGAGCACCACAACTGTACATTATATACACAAGAGTGGGGCGGTTTTTATATGTAGAAACAATGCTGACAGTTGTGCTTACACTTATGTCTAACGTCTGGCCTCGTGGTCACCGACACAGTCGTTTGGGAAGAACTAGCCAGGGAGGATTCGGTGACCTGCGTTTTGAGGGAAGTACTGAAGCTGTCGCTGGCTTCATCACACCGGGGATTCTGAGGAGACAGTCTCTCTTTATCGGTGGGATTATCTGGTGACACATTCCTCGCTTCTTCACACCGTAGCTCTTGTGAAGCGGCCTTCTCAGCTTCACCCCCTGCCTCTTGCGCGGCAATCCTCGTCGCTAAACTTTTCGAATCTTCGGTAGACGATATTCTAACGGAACTTCCAAGATTCTGTTCGCTGGGATTTATTGCTCTCATCTCAGGCGCTGGTTGTGGGAGCTGTTGGTCCCTTGCGGCCAAGGCTGACTTGGAGACCTGACCCGAAACAACGGTCTGAGTGCTGGTGTTGGACCACATCTTGGCCTCAGTGTTGGTAGCATTATCTCTCGTGCTGGAGCCGGCAACAGGACCCACCACCGGTTCGCTGACTGGTTTAGCGGCAGGTGGTCGAGTGTGGTCGGCGCTGCCAGAGGACTTACCGGGAAAGGCTTCGTCAGTGTCTTTACAACCCTTGGTGGTGGTGGAGACTCCTGCAGTGCTATTACAACCCGTAGTGGTGGTAAGCACTCCTGCAGTGCCTTTATAGGCTGTGGTGGTGGGGAGCGCTTCTGCAGTGCTTTTACAGGCTGTTGTGGTGGGGATGACTTCTGCAGTGCCTCTACAACCTGTTATGGTGGCGGGGAAAACCTCTGCAGTGCCTTTACAACCTGTGGCATTGGTTGGGAAGACCGCAGTGCCTTTACAACTTGTGGTATTGGTTGGGAAGACCTCTGCAGTGCCTTTACAACCTGTGGCATTGGTTGGGAAGACCTCCGCAGTGCCTTTACAACCTGTGGCATTGGGTGCGAAGACCTCCGCAGTGCCTTTACAACCTGTGGTGGTGGTGGGGAAGACCTCTGCTGTGCCTTTACAACCTGCGGTGGTGGTAGCGGTGGTGGTCCTATTGATGGTCGTCATCTTGGGGGTGACATCTGTGCAGTCGATGACCGCCTCCTCCACAATGATGATGTGTACCTGGTCATCGGCCTTGGAAAGTGCAGGCGCGGCGGTTCTCCAAGAAGGAAGCACCTGGGTGCTGGGGAAGTGCCTGTCATCCTCCCTCACGCTAGGATCCACTGGAGGTCTCTTAACGTCACTTGTCCTCAAGGAGAGCTGAAAGATTTTTCTCTTTTATTTCCTCATTCAACGTAAAATGATTTTTATTGTACTCTAATCTATGAGGCTTTATCTAAGTATGAAATGATATGGAGTTTACATGATGCTCTGTCAAACTTTGAAACAACACTTGATTAGGAAAAGGAAATGTATGCATGAAATAAGATCAACATAATAATGCACTTCATGAACCACAAGGCTCGGCAGCCCGTACTGAGGGAGGGAGGCAGGACGTGGGGGGTAGTGGAGTACTGACCCTGCGGAGAGAGAGCGCCTGGGACATGTTCCTCCTGAGGACGAAGACGAACTCGGCCTGCCGGTCCCGGGGCCACTTGGCCTTCACATCCAGCAGTCGCTCCTCCGGCAGGATCATGCGGTCGCTGTACTGCGGGTTGCGGCGCACCTGCGGCAAGAAAGGACTTTCAATTTTTATGCTCCAGCAATTTGCTGAGTGACTTGAGATAACTTTCCATGCAAGACGCAATCGTTGGTCTTTTAACAGGAAGTTATTTTTTTTCCCCAAAGTAAATCTCAAATCTGAAATATGTAAAAGTTCTCGTCTAACACACCATCATTATTTTGTTCATGACCCGATTCTCCAATCGTACCGTCAGCCGGAAGAATCATCGTCCAAATTACCAGTCCATCACTGGACCTGTCGAGCCAACAGGCCAGTCAACTCCACCAAAACTACATGGGGTAAGTACAGACGTAATTCGGTAACAAGGACGACTCGTTCAGCGGTAAAATGTTTGCTGTTCTGTCCAGCATAATCATTTTACCGAAGAAGAACTGTTCATTTTCATACAGAGACCGACATGGCAAGACATATCCCAATCGTGTTCATCTCGGGTGAAAACAGACTGAGAAAAAGGAATGAAGAAGACATTAATCAAAAGTTCTTGACGTTGTCTGGGGTGAAAAGTACCTCCTTCGCTATAAGACCCATAACCTATTTCAACGGGGTAAGAAAGAAAAGTCATCAGTCTTATATTAACATAAGGATTATATTTTGAAAAAAGGAGGGATTCCAATCCAGTAACTCTCTCAACAAAATTGTTTTAAGAGACTGTTGGGTCATCAATTTTAATCTTCCTGCATCATTACCGTAGTTACTGATAATTCAATGGTTCTCTGACCTTAGTCCAAAGCCCAGCACTTATCGACATTACATCGAGTGCATGTGACGCTGAAGACAAGTGGTTCTATGTGACGCTACTTACTATCGTGGTTCTGTGTGACGCTAGAGACTATGTGGGGGGTCGTACCTCGTGTATGGCGTAGTAGTACTTGTTATCACGTCTGTTGTAGCAGTTGAGGAGCAGCTGGACGACCTCCTCGGCCGTCGTGCGATCGGACACCAGCAACGACTTGTACTGCGACTGTGACGGGGGAGGAAATACGGGTTAGTATTTACATACGTCAAGTGCCAACACAGTTGGTTACCCCAGTACAACAATGGAAGACACATTGCGTTTTGTCAGCTCTGTGTAGAGTCCTAAAGCTAAGGAGCTTCTGTTTATTTAAAGACTGTTAAAAAAAGTAAAATAAAAAAATCTATTTCTTATTAGAATCTGTTTGGGCATCATCATACCACAAATTCAAGAAAGTGCTTAAGATAGCCTCCAAAATATAAATTGTGTGAGTGTGTGTGTGTGTGTGTGTACTATTTCTACTGAGTTTTGCCGCGTAAGAAAGTGATATCTTTAGCCAACTTCATCTAAGCATATAATTATTAATGTTTCATCAATTGCGAGAAATGCCGTTATCAATAATTAGTATTCCTGGCTTAACAGGTGATACTGGATACAAATTAATTCAGTCAGAAGGACACCGCTAACACATACAAGAATAGCAAAAGACTTCAATAAAAGAAAACAAAGTATGGGAAAAAAGTCCCGAGCTAGGAATACAGAAAATGGAAGGCTAAACGGGATATACAATGTACAAAAGAAGAATGTAAATATCGGCGAAAACAAGTGAAAACAGGAAGAGGTGAAAGTATCGAAAGACAATCTAAACAGGAAATTAACTTGTGAGTTGGAAAGCGAACAAAAAAGTGATTGCCAAGTTACGTCTTTCGGAAGTACAAGGGTAAGGGAGTCGGAGGTGTGATGGGATGGTGTAGAGGTGTGATGGGGTGATGTAGAGGGATGATAGATGATGGAATGGGGCAGATGGAACCATGGGGAATGGAGACGTGAGGGAGAGAGAGGGAGCAGACCATCTATGAAACCAGAAGGAGTGAGTGAGGGAGGGATTTCTGTGGTCGGGGAAGGGTGGTGATGGTGTTGGATTGAGGCGAGGGTCCCCAATACTACTCACCCCTGGCATGAGGAGCGTGTCGTGGACCTTGACCACCCCACCACGACGCATCTGGAGGGCGAACCTCGAGTCCCCAGGAGGCCTGCAGAGCGCCAGCTGCGCCGGCCGGGCCCCGTCCTCCAGCACTAGCAGCGATCGCACCGGTGCACCAGACCACCTGCAATACACATAGCCATCTGAGTTAGTTAGCCAACACTTAAATATCCGTACAACACTTGCAATACAACCACCTGTGTTGACTAATCTACATCATCTGCAACACAGCCATCTGATCTTGGCAACACATAATTCTATATCAACCGTCCCACACACCCACATGAGCAACACAAAACTAACATCCATATCATCTACACCTTCCGCGACACAGCCACCATGGCCAAGCAACACTTAACATGACAACACCTGGAACACAATCATTCGGGATAACGTGCACGACTATGGCCATCAATGGTATCCTGAATACTGAAAAATAGTTCCTAATGTACAAACTCTTTTGCATTAGAAATAGTGGCTTAAAAATATGGTGACCTAATAAATCTTATAATACTTAAACTCTTGTGTATGACGTTTCTACCTTTGAGCACAATGTTACGACCCATGAGTACAAAGGTACGACCCATGAGCACAGTGTTACGACCCATGAGCACAAAGGTACGACCCAGGAGCACAATGGTACAACCCTTGAGCACAATGGGACTACCCTTAGCACAGTGGCACGACCCATGAGCACAATGGTAGAACCCTTACGCAAGAATGTACTACCCTAAGGTATGATGGGCTGGCCTTTGACCTGACCCTTCTTGATCAGGTCTAAGGCCAGGCCATCATATCCCAGGGGTCGTAGCGATGTGCTCAAAGGGGAGGGTGGTCAAGTAGCAGATGACAGGAGATCTGAGGCTGTAACATACCTGCGGACGGTGACCTCCATGGTGAGGTAGAAGAGGTTGGGGTCTCGGTGCCTCATCCGGTATTTGGAGAGCAGGAGGGCCACCACCTCCCGGCAGGTGGCGCGCGAACTCACCGAGATCGTCTTGTACTCGATGTCCGAGCGGAGGCACTTGGCGAACACCCTGATGGTCGTCTGCGAAGAGGTAGCGCGAGGTTAACCCTTCCTCGTTCTTACGGATGATGCGGAATGTTTCCGCCAGAGACAAAAAGGACAGACTGGATAAATACGTGATAACGCAGTAAAATGAGTAAGGCATGGAGGCTCAAATGATAAAGACGTAGCCAGAGATCTTCATATATACAAGTGTAAATGGTTTTCGAAGTATCTCCAACACCTGAATAAGATGTTAAAAGACTCTTCGGATGGTGTCCTTCAACCTCGGAGAACAGGGGAACTACGAGACGAGGACTAAATCCTGTGGCTGGTGACAGTGTCGACGGGTGTGTTGGTGTCGTGGGGGGGAGGGGGTGGAGGGGGGAGGCTTGTTAGGACTAGAGCCGGAACGCCGCCGGTATTTCCGGAGCTGTGGTCCGGTGCTGTATGAACGAGAGGGTTTGCTGCTGGCTCACGCCCTTAATCAAACACCCGCCCGTATACCACCATACTAACCTCGTATCCCTACCTACACAAGACACCCCCACCAGGACTATATGATCAGACCATCCCTCCAGGAGTGTAGTCTCCACCAGGTAACTACCAGAGGAGGAGGACTACCGCCTCTCCGTTCTCGCTCCTTCGACGTGACTACGCGACAATCTTGAGTGCCTCAGTGGCTCCCATGATAGGCAACACGATGCTGTACAGAGTCTTGAATCACGGGATTTTATAACCCGTAAATTACCAAGAAGTGTTCTTACCGCGAGGTGGCTTGGGGAGACCTTCACACTCACTCCACACACACACACACACCAAGGTCGACTCCCGAGACGAAGGCTGAACTCCCGCCTCTGCCTTCAACCCCTTCCTATCCTCCCTTTCTTCCTTCCTTCCCACTTGTACTACCATCATCACAATCCCACAAGGGCCACATATACAGTACGAGTGTAAGTGGTATTAGAATTGTCTCCAACACCAGAAGAAGCTGTTGAAAAAGACTTTGCCAGATGATAGTTACATAACTTGACCTTGTCGAGCTTCATGGCCGTGGAAGACGATAAGCCTGCAGCCCTAATCACACACCTCAAGACAAAGAATGGTTAGACGAGACAAGTGGACTGCCGCTAAGTGCAATCCAGAAACTTATCCCCATTCTGACATGTTTGACTTAACAATGGTAATGGACTAAGTTGTAAAATATTGAAATTTCCACACAACTTTTTAACTAGGAAGTGTAGCTACAACAAATTTTGCCAGTCAACAACTACAGTCTGACTTACACAAAGTGATAACTGAACTCACAGGTAAGGAAAGGTGCTCCAATTTAAGTCCAGGAATATAATCTTCATTCATTCCAATCTAGTTGCGCGCCCCTAACGGGAATATTGTGTTTAGGGCTGGACACCCTATTTGAACTGACGTAAGATCGAGACAGAACAGCGGCGAGCTACCAAGATGATTTTTAAGGCTGAAAAACAAGACTTTTTAGAACCATCTAGACAACCTTAACTTATTCAACCCATAAGAGAGAAGATTCAAACGTGACTTGTACATATATAGCAGTCTTAACACAGGCTTCGATAGTACTGATCTGAGCAGGTCAGTTTGACTACACCTACAGCACTGGATGCAAATTCAACAAGTGTTTCCTAATGAGGCAGTTTGTCTTTCAGAAGACTCTTAACATGAGGAATAAGTACCAACGAGAGTAGCTCATGTCAACACCATGTAGTACGTTTAAAAACAGAGCACACAAGTGCCTCGGTTTAAGTCCGCGACTGAAGCAAGTTGAACCTCCGTAGTCATCACGAAAATCATTTCCCCGTAAGTCATTTGTTTCTGTATACTCTCCACACCAACTTGCGTGTTTATGATAGCTCTATTATCACAAAGAGTCTCGAAGTGATCATCCATTGCTCTGTTGCTGCTTACATTCCTTTATCTTGAGAATCATTAATACAGTACCTGAATGTGTACTCTGATACCCTTGCGGCCTTTATTTATCACAATGGTTAATGACAACGCTCCCTTTTTTCCGACGGAACGCTCTACGTTTGCCTCCACTTTACGCCCCTGCTACGTGATCTTCACCCACGCTCTTATAGGCTCACCTGTCACCCTCCAATGTCCATGTAGTATTGTACCCACTGAACGCTTTATGCTTGACTCCACCTATACCCCCCTTGCTGTGTGCCTTTCACCTACACTATCACAGAAACGCCCTATGTGTACTTAGATACTAAAGCCTTTAAAACGGTCGGAGTCATTGTCAACGACGAGCATGGGTGGATGGGCCTCACTCTTGGGAGGGCGGGAATGGAGGGCAGTGAGTACTCGCGGAGGGGAGGAGGCAGAGGTGGTTGGCTGCTCAAGGTGGGAGGAGGTGGTCGTGGAGGGAGGGGCGGCAGCAGGAGCAGCAGCAGCAGCAGCAGCAGGTGCAGGCGGGCCGGATGCCAGCAGCTGAAGACCTCCGTCTTCCCAGACATTACCTGCCGGGAGCACACTCACGCCCTGATGCACAGGAAATTCCTCACTGTAATCACCTGCCGATGCCTGCATCACGCCGCCTTTAACAACCGCCGACCTTCACATGCTGTCGTTACCACTTAATTACCTATATCACGCCGCCAAGGACAGGCCCCACCCCCACCCTTGTATTACACATTGGTTAATATCAGTAATGGTGGAAAATTCATTAACCCTAATGTGTCATCAACGATGAATGGTGTCATTCCGACCTCTGCGTGCTTATAAATGAATACAGTGAATCATCACTTGAATAAGATGAAGGACTGAGTGACATCATTCATCATCTGCTAGATGTATTATTTTGAGGGAGGCCTTGGACAATGGATTATCTATCGTCCTCCAGACGAGATGAAGAGGTGAAAACTTCAGTTAGGCTTTGAGGATGTTAAGGGCAGAGGCTGTATTCTGTTGGGCCGGTTCCCCCAGCAAGGACATTGTTCCCCCCAGCACATTTTAGGTCCCCTATTGTCCTCCTGAAGGACAAGTCAGAGCTACACTCGTTCCCTTCCCACTCCCCTCTCCCAACCACTCCGCCAGTTACCTGTCACCACTCTCCTCCACCCTCACGACACACAGGAATGGTAACCTAACCTTATGAGGGTTTAAGTTCTTTTGTGAGGGCTTATGAGCGTTTACAAGGGTCTATGAAGGTCTCTGTGAGGGCCTATGAGCGCTAAGAAACGTCCGTATGAAGGTCATATGTCCCAGAATTCTGTTATATATTAAGCCTAAACGTACCGTCAGTCCTCAAGCTATGTTATAATGAAATGCTCTGCTAACTAGAGTAGGTCTGTAGTTTACATATTCCTAACAGCTTCCGCCTGACCCTTTTCAGAGAGCAGGTTTTATTTCCTCTTCCTCCAAAACCCTTCGGTTATTTTTTCCTCTCCTCTCTTGTCAGTTCCTTCAGCCCCTTAAGTGTTTCCCTTAAGGCCTGACCTCGACAAGGCCACTCGGCCGTAACCTGAGCCTTCAGGAAAACATAAAATAAAGAAGAAAAATTAAATAGATAATAATAATAATAATAATAATAATAATAATAATAATAGTAATAGTAATAATAATAATAATAATAATAATAATAAT
>JAUUDW010045779.1:0-16773 GCA_032361385.1 Panulirus guttatus
ACGGAGGTCCATTCTGAGGTTTAATCATTACTCGTTGCTTACAGTCGAACTAAACCTCCATCAATACCACGTGACTCAACTTTTGTCAATAGCGTTTGGGCTTTTATCAAACGTTTTCTGAACCTGAAATGGATGACATCAACTGCTTTACTTTGATTGTACATGTTGATTATATCATAAATCCAGCAGATTTGTCAGAAATGAGCGATATCGCCAAAAATCATGCTGAGAATTATTTAAGTGGTGGTCCTGTAAATAATCTATAATTCTTTCCCAAATGATGATTTCAATAAGTTTACCAACTACAAACATCACGATAACTGGACGATAATTCCCGGGCAGAGAAATATTACTTTTTGCGATCATCGATGTTACACTGGTAAATCTCTCTTCCTAGGGAATCCCGTATCATGTGACTTACTGAAAAAAGCAGTCAAGGGTTAAACTGCCTCATTTTTAACCTCGGATAAAACTTATCTGGGCCTTCCGTCTTATTTAATCTCCTTACATTTATTGCTGATAGTAAATCTTCATCTTTTAGGGGAATGTGTTGCAAAAAGTTCTCTCTTAGCAGTGGAATCAGCACATGAGTTAGCTTCAGTTGTAAATACAGACGCACAAAAATTATTTCAAATCTTTGACAGGCTTCGTCAGCTTGAACCAAGCACCATTTTCCGTTAAGAAATGGACCAATTCATCGGGAAATAACTATCTTTCTTCTAACATAACCATAGATGTCATTAAGGGGTTCATTTTGCTATTTTTCATACTGACGTTACTTTGACGAATAAATCTGTTTGTTTACGTAAATTTACAAATTTACTCCATCAAGTTCCAGACATATAACAAAATTTAATCCTTCATGTTCCTGACACATTATCCGTCATCTGTGTCCTTCTTCCGGAGGTCTGACATCCTCTATGTATCTCCTCCGTCAGGAGCTGGGTCACACGAACGAGAGCTGGGAGGCTTTTGCCGAGTTCCCCTGGGGATTCTTCGTTGTCACCTGCGGTTTCCTCATCATTTTTACCATCGACAAACTGGTATGGCAGAACTGGAGTGCACTTTCCTTTCTTCTGATATATATTAGAACAATAAAATATCCTGCCTTTTACTGGTGAGAAAAAAAAAGTTTCAATATGCTACTGTCTATCCACTCGTTTCAGTGTTATATGTAGTGAAACTATATAGTTGTAGGGGATAATATGTAGACAAGGTGCAGACGGATATATGAGGGGCTTATATGTAGACAGGGTTCAGCTGAGGTATACGAGTGCCTTGTGTATAGACAAGGTTCAGCTGAAGTATATGAGGGGCTAGTGTGTAGACAAGGTTCAGCTGAGGTGTATGAGGGGTTTATGTAAAGACAAGGTTCAGCTGAGGTATATGAAGGGCTATGTGTAGACAATGTGGGCAGAGAACAGGAATGACCAACATGTAAACAATAAACATACTGGTCATGAGAGGAAGTAATGTGTAGACAACACAGCGGGGGAGGCTGTAGAAGAAAATATAGAAAATAGATTTGAATAAGGTGAAGGTAAAGGCTCACACTAGTGGATAGTGGAATTAATGTATAGATAACAAGTGGACTGAACACCGGGGAGAATTATTTGTCTACAAGAATGAGAATCACCGAGGGAAGAACTAGCGTACAGACAAGGAACAGACTCAGAGCTGGACGGACTGATGTTCTGGGTTGACGCAGGTACACGCGATGGAGCACTCCAGAGGTGAGGCCGGCAGCAACGCCACCCACATTCTCCTGACGAAGTCCTCTGTGGGATCAGCCACCCAGCGAGCCAACGGAGGGGACGCCGAGGTCAGGGAGGACACGAACGACCACGACCATTGCAAGGACTATCACGGTGAGGGGTAGTAGGTGAAAGGGGAACGAAAGGTATTTGGATGACTGGGCAGAGGAATGAGGGGTGAATGGGAATAGTGGTATAATTGGATGAATGGAAGAAGTTAACCGAAACGAAGGACCATTTCATACACTCAAAGTCTGCCTTAAAACAGATTTTGGTCCTTACTAAGTGTGATGATCATGATGGGAGAGGCGAGGGAAGGTGTATCATGACGCCATAAGGTGTGTCAGTATTGTAGTCTTCACACACACACACACATGATAGGCCTAACCCACTCACTCTCGTTTCAGCATTATTCATCTCGAGTAACAACATCGATAACTGTGACAGCTCACCAGAAACATTTTACAATGGAGGAAAACGAGCAATTACTCAAACTGACTCGAAGCATTTGTGACTTATTCGCTTCAGAAGTGTGAAAAATGGGTACGGAAGTGCAAGGAGGGTCAAAGCTGACAAAAATATTCCGATTTTACCGAGACGTGTCATTCAGTGGTACTGGGGAGTAACGTAAGTGTCACCTGAATATTATCATTGCCAGACAAAAGCAGAACCTTTGAAATGAATACACACACGCACGATCAAACCAACACATCTGTGTTGGTGTAACATTAATTACTACGTAAATGATGATGATGACGGTGATGAATCTGATGATAACGATGAATCTGTCCGTGCAGGGGAGGGACACGGCGTGCCGTCTTCGGTCATCTTCCTGATGGCCTTGGGCATCCACTCGCTCTTCGAGGGTATGGCAGTGGGCCTCCAGACCCAGAAGGACAAGGTGCTCGAGTTCTCGGTAGCTGTCCTCGTCCACGAGACCGTCATGGCCTTCACTTTCGGCATGGAGGTGAGGAGGAGGCGGAAAGAAGAGGATAGGTTTGTAATCATAAAAAAAAGAAGACACTGGGATTATTATTATCTTTATGTCTGACTCTCTCTCTCTCTCTGAATCCATCTACATATCACGCAGTTGGCCATATTTTCATATATTTCCCAATTTATCCACTCATCCACCCATAAACCCAACCATTCATCCATTTTCCACCTATCTGTAGATTCATTATTACATTTATTCTTGTCTCACTATATCACTCACCCGTCCGTGTTATCACACTTTCCGCTCGACCTCAGCCTTTAAGGCCGCTAGGGTGTTGGCCGTCGCTGAGAGGGGTATTCCCCCAGCGTTGCCACCTATGTTCTCCACCAACCAGGGGTTAACCAGGAATGACCTGACAGGCTGACCCAGCCCCGGGCCAGGTACACTCGGCCGCCAGCGCCGCAAAGCTGTGGTGTGAAATCTAATGAAAAACATAGTGATCAATTGTTTTCAGAACAAAAACTTTGTCGGTCTTAAATAAAATACATACAGCCTTATTGTAGAATTTAGTAATTACGATATACTTCATTGATACGTTACAATGCGAGAGACACTTCGTCAGCATTGTGGTGGGGAACATGTGACAACGCTCGGGGAATTTTCCTGTCAGGAACGGCAAACACCCTAGCGCCCTTAAAGGCTGAGGTCGAGTATAGCAATGATTAGCCCAAAGTTCAAGGGTAACTGAAGATGCAAAAAGAAAAATATTGTTCAACACATACGTCAGCGTCAAGTTGTAAATTGCCATAGAAATGGTTATACCTGCCCCATGACGAGTGCTACAGAACTGGTTATGCCTGCCCTGTGACCAGGTCATACTAACCAAGCAGTCATACATGCTACACACTTCTTCATACTAACCAAACAGTCATATATGGTGCAGAGGTCATCATATATTCCTAATACATTTCGATGGTTTACTTTGCACTCCCAGAACCTCACCTCAATGCTCAGTTACCTTCAGCTTCTCGGGAGAGATTGCAAACATGACTCACCTTGGATCTTGTCCAAGATTTCTCGAGTTCTTGAGCCTTTTTCTCCAGTTAAAGTTATCAAAATATACTCCTTCTCTATCATCGTTTATACACCTTCTCCAGTAAAAGTCATCATGTCATACTCTGGCTCTACCATAATTACCATATTTTATGTGAAGGAAGGTGAGTGTCATACTATAGCTTGATTATATCTCGAGCCCTATAATGTCTGCTAAAGACCTCTAGTCTTACGGATCTTATGACAAAAACACTCATTAACAATCGTCTGAAATATTACCTCGATGGTTATCCTAGGCTTCTCAAACTGGAAGTCGAACTCATCGATGTAAGACTGTTTGTTCTCCGTGACGTGACCGGTGGCGGTGATCTTGATGAAGGCCATGTCCACCAGACGCTCCTGGTACTCAGAGGCGTCCAGCCGGAGGATGAGGGAGTCCGTCTGTCCGGCCGCCACGGTAAACTGACCCGTCATCCTCTTCAGGTGAGTACCATACACCCCGGTGTAAAAAGCGCTCCTGAGGGAGAAAGCATTGCGGAGCGGTTGGCTTGTTCAATACTGAGGTTAGGGAAGCTGAAAGCACTTTCGGCTCAAGTAGGAAATGAGGTAAACTTCAAGAAAAATGGACCTATATTAGAATACGTAGTAAACAAGGAGTAAACTACGAAGAAAGACAAATATAAAACAAAAGTGATCATTCAGGCAAACAACTAACACGAAAACATAAACAAGAAAGGCAAACGAGGTAAATAGGAAGAAAATGAGATACACGGAGATAAAACAGATTGATATTTACACACGAAATGCAATTACGTCTCTCTAAGGTGGAACCATTCATTGGCCTCACCTGGTGGAGATGTTGGCCTGCACGGTTCGTGTTTCGCTGCTCCTGTTATGAACCTGAAGGGTGACGCTCATGGCCTGCCCTGCCGCCACCTGCTGCGGCTCCAGCAGCTGGAACTCCACGTCGTAGCTCCCCTGCTCCTGCAGGATGAGAGAGCGGTGGGAAGGCTGTAGGTGAGTCGTCACAATCAGAAGGAAAGGATGGGAACGCTGCAGGATCGACAACTGAGTTGTGGTGATGGGAAGGGAGGAATGCTAGGTAGGGGTTGGGTGATGATGATGGGAGAGGAGGTATGGGAGGCCATATAATGGAAGAGAATAAGTACCTAAAATAGCTGCATTTTATCTGCTAGAGAACCGGCTGTATAGTGATCTGGGTGGAAAAAAAGAGGAATGGTTGAATCATACGTAGTTGTTCTAGATGTTTTTGGTTAATAAATGGAAGGATTTAGTTGGCAGTACCGCACATTTCCTTTGTATTGCCCCAGTTTTCCCCTCAATACCCTGGTCGCCTATGTGACACCCACCTGGTAGTCATAGTAGACGTCATCCTTCCTCATGCCCCTGCAGGCGTTGAAGACAGTCAGTCTCTCAGGGTTAGAGCGCTCCAGGTCACGGAATGTCTTGGTGACATCTTCGCGGTCTCCCTCTCCATCGTCTTCGTATTGTCCAACAGCCTTCGTCACCACTGAGCGACACACTTCTAACCTGTGTTGGAAATGAGGCAGGTCAGCGACAGGTCAGCGACAGGTCAGCGACAGGTCAGCGTGCGATTCTGAGTGTGGAGGCAGAGTTAAAAGTCTCAGGAAAGGTTATCAGGGGCGCTGTAAATGATAATGGGATGCTTAATGGCGTAGGGTGAGGAAAAGCGCATAAGCTGTATTGGGGCTTAGGTAAAGGGGAGCCAGGCTTTCTCATGTGACACAATAATAGTGACATTAGTACATGCCACCAGGGACTTACCTATGCTGTGCATAGGGCGTGTATCCCCACTCAGAGTCGTCGTCCTCATAGTAGTATCTAACGAAGGAGTTGAGAGTAGAGAACAAGGTGATGGTGTCCTGAGAGAATCCGACGTCCCCCTTCCTCACCGCCGCCACCGAGGATGGACCGCATCCTTTGGATAAACCTTGAAAAACAGAGAGACAGCATTTTGCTGTATATGTACAGAGAGCCACAATGATAACAGAGTGACCGCATGTGTGTTTACAGAGAGCAGCAATAGCAACATAGGCTCTGTAGTTCGGAGCCATATCTAGAGATGCTGTCCATATTCTATTTAGTCAAACAGCATATCCTAGTCCTCATACCAGTGAAAATGGCCGTCTTCAAGATTTTCGATTTGCCACGAGTCTGTAATGTGATACAGACTATATCTCAGTACTATTGCAATTCTGGAAGTACCCCAAGTCATTTACAGATGAATGGGACTCATTACTACCGATACCTGTGCAATTTTGCTGTTAGCATAGTCTTTGTAAAATACATAAAGAGAAATGTTTGAAAATTTGGTCCAAGAATCATAAGGACATAAATGGAACAATTCTCGCAGCCTTACCACAAATCTTCAAAAACTTAGGTGAAAAGTCTACAAGTTTTGCTAAAGTGAGAACTCTGCAAGTTACATATTTTCTTTTTTTTCAAATAACGTAAGTGTGAGATGAATAAGATATGTCGTCTGTGAGGTGCTGCTCTAGCTACCAGCCTTCCCCTGAAAGTTATAGGTACTTCATAATATCTCCCGCCTTAAAAGAACACAAAAGAAATTAATCCGGCATGAAGACAGTGCGGGAGAGGCGGGTACTGACTCTTGCGGCTGGCACGGGCGGGGTCAGTGGACTGCCAGCCGGAGTAACCAGAGGGCAGGTCAGGTCGAGCCATCCACACGTCGCACCAGGTATGGAAGGCCCACATGACATCACGCTGGTCACGCCCAGGTCCCCGCTCGATCTGCAGAAGCCAGAGGTACTATTAAGGAAGGCGGAAGGCTGAGAGCTGATTATCTGTTGTCCACACCAAGCCCCGCGGACTTTGTCCATATCCCTCATTTCAGCATCACAACCTGTAAGTTCCTTAAGACTTAATTGCAGAGCAAGAGAAGCATTCTATAAGCCTCAGTGTACGGATTGATACACTATATTTGAGCATCATTTTATAAGTCCCAGCGTACGGATTGATACCCTACATTTGAGCATCGTTTTCTAAGCCTCATTGTACGTATTAATATCATACATTTGAACATTTTATAAGACTCAGTTTACGGATCAAGTATCATATATTTGAGCATCATTTTATAAGCCTCATTGTGAGGATTGACGACGTTCCTCTTACATCAGTAAAGATATGTTTTCATTACAGACAGATGTCGGTTAGCTATGGCTCTATTACGGAGCTTTTCAATGACTACCGTGCTCTTCATAGTTATAATCAGCGACACTTATCAGTTCATCTGTTGCTCTAACACCTGTCAATTAATCAACCATCAATGCTGGTCCTCCTCTATGTAGTACTCAGTACCTAGAAGAAAACCATATCGCTTCCTAGCAATTGTAATCTGCTAAGAACAGGCGCAGTTATCACTTTCGGGTATAATGTTTACCCCAGTCCCTCCCAACAACCCATCTAGAGTTGCCACCACTAGTTTCTGTGGGGTGTTATTTAACAACTTACGCTACCTCAGGGGTATAACTCATCTCACATGGTGATGCTACCTTGGTCCTCCTCACAGTAATATCAGTGATAATGACAATCTAGTAGCTTTTTCAGAGGTGGTGTTTTCGCGTCCAGGTGTCTAAGGAATATGCATATTCCCATTACATCTCCACAAGGATCGTGAGCACATTGACGGGATTCATGATCCTTGTAAAGACATCACAATCTGCCTTGTGGTTCCCTTCCCTGCTCTTATGTTTTTAACCTCACCATTCCTTCCCAGTGCCCCTTCCATGTCACCGCTCATTCCCAGTGCCCCTTCCATGTCACCGCTCATTCCCAGTGCCCCTTTCATGTCACTGCTTCCCACAACTTCTGTGTGGAGACCGACCTCCCGAGAACTAGCTATTATGATACCTCCCCCTTCCCTCTTCACATAACCTTTCTTACTTTAAGAGTCAGGTCTAGAAATAAGAAAAGGCGTATACAAAGCCCCCTTACCATATCACCGAAGCGGTCTACGTAGCGGTCGACCGTCAGGGTGTGATGTGTGTCGTGGGCAGAGGTGAGGGCGGTGGTGGGACGAGCGGGCAGACCCAGGGCGCGGCACACTGTGGACAGTAGCGATGAGCCAGAGTGGTTGGCGTCTGACTAACCTATACAAAACTCATTTCATTTGTCTATTTGGAATATACAAAGACGACCTCAGGTACTACAACACCAATTACATTACTAAATGCAAAAGACTGTTTGTAAGACTTAACGTTAAAATCAGTAACTTAAAATTCAGTTACATCTATTTGTTAGAGACAAGTAGAAAATAAGTACCTAAGTAAAGACTGCAAAAGCTTTGAATTAGAGACAGGTAGAAAATGCGTACGTACCAAGGTAAGGATTGCAGAAGGAAGAACGTTAGAAATTCTATCCCCGTTTTTCTGACTGTAATGTCCTATTGCAAATCCTCATAAACTGTTATCCCTCTTAAGGTCATAACACTAACACCTTTAGTAACCCTAGGATCATCCTAACCACATTAGTATGACCAATCTCTCAAATTTCTCAGCTTCTGATGACTCACTTGAGGTCATAAGGGCAGCCATGACCCAGCAGTGGCCATACTTAACAGGTGTCGCGCCCCGCCACAGGTACTCCTGAAGGACGCTGACAGAGCCCGTCCACAGGTGAGGATTCTGTCCCCCTCGGTACTCGTTCTCATAATGCGGCAGCAAGATACCCTCCTCACTCGGGTCTGATGCCTGAATCTGGTGTGGAAGACCAAGGTGTTTAAAAGCTGTCTTATGGCGGCATTGGCAGACACTTGTCAATGGATATCTTCGTTCTGAGCACACTACCGTCTGAGAGGAAAAGGGGCATCCCTGATTTGGCGCAGATGGGCAGTTAAAGCCATCTTTGCCCCTTCTACTTTATTCTTGATAAATAAGGACATCAAATCATTAGGGTGTGTGAAGACAATCTATCTCTGGCTTACTAGAGAGAAAAGGTCGCGAAAATCGTTCTCATTTACTTAACTTCAAGCAAGACATTTCGCATGTTGTCCACTTACCATATAGCTCATTGCCCTGGCCACCTTGACGGGGTTCCCTCTCTCAGTGTGAGGCAGACCAGACATGTCCAGTAGGAGGCAGGCTACCGGGAGGACGCACTCGTTAAACTGGCCGTAAATCCACGGGCGGCCGTGGATGTAGCTTGACCCTCCCGTGTAGATCTTCCCGTTCTCGTTGGTCACGTACTCGGCCCGCTGCGCCTCGTTCTCCATGTACACCACGTCCTCTGCCGGGGTGAGAAAGACAGCAGGACGAATGAGCAGGGGAGAGATGGTGTTATTGATGAGGGAAAGGTTTGGAGCTCTTGATGAGGGCGGAGGTTGAGGTTACTGATAAGGAAAAGAAAGTTGGGGTTAATGATGAGGAAGAGGGTTGACGGTAATGATGAGGGAAAGAATTCAGGTTAGTGAATATGGGAAAGATTCAGATTGAAAAGTTCATTGGTTCATTCTCACGAGAAAAGTGACTACCCACCATGTTGTGAGGTGCTTACAGTACAGCAACAACAGTCACTTACAACTGGTATAAGGGAGAGAACATGGGGTCATTACTCGAAGAGAAGGTGGCTGAGGGAGGGAGGGAGAGAGACAAATACAAGTAGAAAAATGACTTGGAGGATGAAGAGATGTTATTCATGTGAGATAAGAGTAGTTTGGATACCTGCTTCAAGAAGACATGTTATCCAGTTGAATTACCTTACAATAGACACAGACCAGACGCATAGCTGAATACTTTAACATTCCTCGCAAGGTTGGTTAAATCCCTGACACTGAAGGGTTGGTACGCACCTCTGAAGAAGGGGTTGAAGATGACAAAGATATCCTCGGTGGCGCGGTACTGGCTCCTCTTGTTGGGGTGGCTCTTGGTGGCCGTCTCCACCACACACCGCCACACTCCTACGGGGCACGTGGCAGGGATGTACACCTGCAGCAATGACTCGGAGTCACATCGGGAAAAGGTAAGTTACCTGCTGACCTGAGGGCCCAGCACACCTGGTCAGGGGAAGTCAAGTGACATGCTGACCTGTGGGCCTGGTAAGGGAAACTCAAGTTTTCGTTCGGGTAAGTAGACAAAAAAGGTCAAGGTAGATTAAAGAATCAGATCAGGTCATGAGAGGGCAACTTTCTGTCAAATGAAATCAAGAAAGGTCAGGTCAGACCAAGTCATGTCACGGGATGTTCCATCGAGCTAAGGCATATCAGATTAGGTCAAAAGTAAGTCATCTCAGACACTTTACATCAAGTTTGCTTAAATATAATTAAAGTTTACGTTCAAGTTCTCATGTTACGTTAGTTTTAATCGTCATTTAAGTTTAAGAAATACCTTCATCACACGGGTCAAATGTTGTCAAAGCAGTTCAGGATCAGGACACGTACAGTGGTAGGTAAAATTTGAAAAGTTCGAGTTGTGTCAAGTTAAATCCCCTGTTAGAGTATGAGCTTTCTCCCGGTTCTGTATCATCTGGTGCCACATATCAGTTCTTGTCAATAGTTTTGTTTCCTGAGGTCCAAATGCATGTACTGACGTGTTAGGTCAAGTGGGACCACTCATTTCTAATTCAGAGCACAAATTCCTGAATTGTTACTGCCAAGAAAGTATAAAGTAAACTCTCCATTTTATGTCCTTATTGGTCAAAAGTGCCTTCCTTAATATGTGTTTGAGTACTGATGTTTTCTCTACAAAAGATTGTAGCTGTTATCTGTTGACACTCACATTTCTCTCTTTTTAAGGATTTACCTGATAATTTCTTCCTTTTGGTACTACTACTGTACTGCTGGAGTATTCTCATCATCTTTATAGTCGGCAAAGTAATGCAATTGTTTCCGAAGATCACTGATTAATGGAATGTGAATGTGGCTTTGACTTTAACAGAGCTATGGACCTTACATTCATACCACAAGAATTGATTAGAACGAAACTTAAAGACAAATATTCCCCCTTCAATATTTTGTGATTTGTACAACATTTAAGAACGTCATTGCTAGAGCTTGGGCAGGTTGTGGCTTTGTTTACTTCAGGTGTTCCCACTAACGTAACTAATCCACACATGTGTTGTAAAGTATAAATGATTCGTCAAACATTACTTACTTTATGGAAGACTAAATAAGTTTACTGCATTCCTCCACCCCTATCTGCAATAGCTAATACTATCACCGCTCCTCCCGCTGTCTCATATTCCTGCCTCACCTTCACCTACCTACTGAAACAATCGTTTTCCTGCATCACCTACCGACTGAAGCTATGATTTACTTACCCCACCTATAGATACCTTCTGAAATTAAAGTTTTCTTGCTTCACCTACAGCTACTTACTGAAACTACAGTTATCCCTTTTCACCTACAGCTTCCAACTAAAACTATAGTTTTCCTGCCTCGCCTAAATCTACCAATTGAAACTATAGTATTTCTGCATTACATGTTGCTAACTACTGAAACTAGCTCTTAGTTCATCCTAAACATCCTTAGATATGAGTAAAACCGCCGATTTTGAGCAATGACTAAACCAGAGGAGAGACTGTTGATGTTGCTACACAGCTGAAGCCACACACTGTTGTTAACCAGATGACTGTGCCGGGCCAGTTGTAGGAAAAACGCGCTGGTCTTGCCTTCAGTGCTCACGATTCGAGCTACACTTGTGGGATTTACCAATCATACAGACCTACGTGTCTATACACCAACCCCTTTGCTGCTCTCTCCCCAGATCCTGGCGTAACCCACTACTTCCTACTCCCCCCTTGGCCTCCCCGTAGCACCTGCAGCGTGAGGGTGTTGGCCTCCTGCGCCTGGATGCGGACGTCCCACTTCTGTGGGGCGCGAGTGAACTCCTTGTGGATGGTGAGAGGGAGGACCACACGCGTCCTCTTAGGCACTGCTGGGTTGGGCCCGAAGTAGAAGTTCAGGTAGAGGTGGTCCCGTGTCCGGTCATACTGCCTCTCCTTAGTTACCTGCAAGGATAAGGCCAGTCACACCCATGATGATGTAACATTTTTGATAACGTTTCCTCTGGCGGACATACACAAGAAAATCAATCAGTCGAATAATAATGACATATTTTCAAATTATAGTAATTCAGATGATTAATTGCAGGACATAATGACCCACAAACAGTATATCAACCTTAAGATTATATTCAGCCATCTGAAGCAATGCTATTTGCCCGAGGAAAATAAACAAAACTTGCGGGACCACTAATAGTCAGGCTGGTCATAAGGACGGGACACAGTTGGTTAGTGGATAGTATCAACCTGCCTGGGGGTAGAGAGAGAGGCGGGGACCAACACAGGTGGCGGAGATTACATCCCATTATCTATATTCCCTAAGACAATCTGCTGATATCATGGCACCCGTAGTGGTCCCAGCAGCCATATTATCTGGTAGTGTCAACAACACTAGGAGACCCTGTAATAATCACAGTGACCTGGTCCCCAGCCCACAATAATTTCAAAGGCTCCCAGCCCCACCCTTTAGCAGTCCCATACACCATCAGCGTACACGTATTGGGGTCCTGCCAGTCTCAACCCTCAGCACTTCCACAAGCCCCTCATTCCACCGTGTAACACGTGTGATACCCACCAGTGACAGGTGTAAAGACTGGCCCCAACAGGTGTGATACCCACCAGTGACAGGTGAAAAGACTGGCCCCTGCGGAAGACGGGTGTGGGTCTCTCGGGGTCGCGCACAAGGTCGTATTTCGTCGTGCGGTGGTCCCTCGCGTTCTCGGCGGGCCGGAAGTCGACGTCTTGTATGCGGAGGATGTCAGCAGGTGCCCCAGACTGTTGAGCTGTGCGAGGATGTGTGGCACAGGTGAGAACCGTCAGGGAGACCAGATACAGACTACCCGATACATAGTCTCTCAGGTAGACCAAACACACACTACCAGGTATATAGTCTCTTTGCTAGACTAAACACACACTACCAGGTATATAGCCTCTTAGGTAGACCAGACATACACTACCAGGTATATAGCCTCTTAGGTAGACCAGACACACTACCAGGCGTATAGCCTCTCAAGTAGACTAGACAGACTACAAGGTACATAGTCCCCCAGGTTTTGGAGATAGGGGCGAGTATGCAGTCTGTTGGGGATGAGAGGGCCTCGGGAGTCATTCAGTTGTTTGCTGATGATACGGCAGTGGTGGCTTACCGAATGAGAAACTGCAGAAGTTAGTGGCTGAGTTTGGAAGATTGTGTGAAAGGAGAAAGTTGAGAGTAAATGTGAATAAAAGCAAGGTTATTAAGTTCAGCAGGGTTGAGGGACAAGTTAGTTGGGGTGTGAGTTTGAATGGAGAAGAATTAGAGGAAGTGAAGTGTTTTAGATATCTGGGAGTAGACATGGCAGCGAATGGAACCATGGAAGCGGAAGTGAGTCATATGGTGGGGGAGGGGTCGAAGGTTTTGGGAGCATTGAAGAATGTGTGGAATGAGGGAACGTTATCTGGAAGGGCATAAATGAGTATGTTTGAAGAAATGGTAGTCCCAGCAATATCATGTGGATATTAGGCATAGGCTATAGATAAGGCTGTGTGGAGGAGGGGTGGATGTATTAAAAAATGAAATGTTTCACGACAATATGTGGTGTGAGGTGGTTTTATGGAGTAAGTAATGAAAGGGTAAGAGAGATATGTGTTAATTAGAAGAGCGTGGTTTGAGTGAGCAGAAGAGGGTGTGCTGAAATACTTTGGAAATATGGAGAGAATGAGTGAGGGTGAGTTGACAAAGAGGGTATATGTGTCAGAGGTGGAGGGAACAAGGAGAACGGGGAGATCAAATTGGAGGTGTAAGAATGGAGTGAAAAAGATTTTGAGCAATCGGGGCCTGAACATGCAGGTGGGTGAAAGGCGTACAAGGGAGAGAGTAAATTAGAATGATGTGGTATATGGACCGAACTAGGGCAAGAGAAACGTCCGGGGTAAACCATGGAAAGGTCTGTGGGGCCTGGAAGTGGATCGGGAGCTGTAGTTTCGGTGCATTACACATGAAAGCTAGAGACTGAGTGTGAGCTGATGATGTTATGAATTATTGCTATAAGCGGACTATTTTTCTGAGCCATTCTGTCCACGGACAAAGTCAGTCTCAGAATTCATGTAGAATTTTTTTCCTTGTACCTTGATTTTACCTACGTTTATGAAAAATACTATCAACTGTATTTTCTTGTTAATGAGATAATTACAAAGTCACATTTAATGAAAGAAAAATGGTCATAAAGAAGTGGTCAGTCCCAGTATGGTATAGAAGGGGTGGTCATAATGTAGTGGTCAGGCCATGTTTCCAGTGGCATACATGGTATAGCAGGTCAAGGTTCGCTTCTATAACTCGAGGATAGGGAAGCTGAGTAGAGGTTATAACTTTCGTCTCTTGCCGTCTCTACATCCACCCAACTATAGTCGAATGGGAGGTGAGGGCCCCATATAACATGAGTGGTCATACTAACTGATGGAAGCGTAGTTCTGGGCTGGGTCAGCTGGTGTCTCGCTGTAGCGCCTTTGCATCATATCATGGCACACTCGCATGGCCATACGCCGGGCGAAGCGCTCCTGAAGGACTTGCCTGTCATCATAATCGTGCTCCTGCAAGTAGGTATACGCCATGGCATTAGCGCCTGGGGTTAGCGTCACTAACATATGTGTGGGGGTGAATGAGGCTGCTTCCCTGTGCTTGTGGCATATGTCGAGATGATAGGAGGAGCCTGTCTTGTGCTGGACGGCTGGAGTTGGAATCAGGGATCAGGGTTGGTAGCGGTGAGGGTGTGTGGTACTGAAGGCCGGTACCAATGAGGGTGGGTAGTATTTTGGGTGGGTAGTATTTTGGGTGGGTGGCAGTGAGAGTGGATGGAACTCACTGCGTAGGGCAAAGGGAAAGTGGACTGAGGGTTTATGGTACTGAGGGTGGAGGATAACAACGAGTGGATGGCACTAAAGGTGCGTGGCACGAAAGGCAAATGTTATTTGGAATGTGTGGTGTTTAGGTTAGATGGCACCAGTGGTGAGTGGCTCTATGGCGTGTGAGATTGAGGGTGGATGGGAACAGAGATATGTGACATTAGCTTTTAGGTATTTGGGTTTTAAGTATGTCACTCCCAGCGTCATCGTGACACTGAACATCAAGTTATAACTACCCATCGAAATCTTGAACATCCTACTGGTGTTCAGGATCATTCTGAAATCATACAAAGTCTCACTGTTTATGGAACCCTGTAATCGTGTTGGATACTGAGGGTGTATATGGGTGGATGATCCTAAGGGAGGATGATAATGAGGGTGGATGGTACTGAGAGTGGATGGCACTACGGGTGTATGGCCCTGAGGATGGGCGGCACCTGGGTTATTGATACTGGAAGTGGATGGTACTAAGGGTAGATGGCACTGAAGGTGCGAGGTACTGAGAGTGGATGGTATCAAGGGTAGATTGCACTAAGGATGACACTGTGGTTAGGTGTTGCTGAGTGGATGATAATAAGGACGTATGGCTCTGAGGTTGGAAGGATGGATGATACTGAGAGTGGATGGTAATGAAGGCGTATGGCCATGAGAGTGGACGGTTTTAAGAGTGACCGGGACTTACATTTTGGGGCGGGTAAGATGGCCGTGGGCAGGAAAAAGGCGGCACGGGAGGCGGCATCTTCTGAGGCTGCTGTTGTTGCTGTTGCTGCTGCTGCTGAGGCTGCTGCTGCTGCTGCTGCTGCTGCTGCTGCTGTTGCTGCTGCTGTTGCTGCTGCTGCTGCTGCTGCTCCTGGCTGGTCTTATTGCTGAGCGCGTCCATGCTGGTGAGAGACGAAAAGATCTCTGTCAGTTGCTTCTGTATCCTGGAGAGAGACAATAAGATCAGTGTCATATGCTACTGTATCCTTGGGAGATACGATAGGATCTTTGTCATTTGGTACTGTATCTTGCTGAGAGACGATAGGCTCTGGGTCGGTTACTAGTGTATCTTAGACGATAGTATCTGTGTCAGATGCTACTCTATCATAGAGAGAGACGATAGGATCTGTGTCAGTAGCTATTGTATTCTGGACAGAGATAATAGGGTGGGTGTCAGTTGCTACCGTGTCCTGGAGAGAAACGACATGATTTGTGTCAGTTGTTACTGTATCTTAGAGAGAGCCGATAGGCTCTGTGTCAACTGCTTTAATAGAGAAGTTTTGTCAGTTACATAAAGAGTATAGATTCCGTCTTTTCCAGGTGAGGGCCTGACGTAATCTTGCATTAAATCTGATTATTCTGGGTTAAGCTGTGTACATGGAATACAAGTTCTCTTTGTCGTTTAGAATCACTCAGGCTTCTACAGATTCACTGAGGCTCCGACAGATTTACTGAGGCTCCTGCAGATTCATGAGGGCTCCTACAGATTCACTGTGTCTTCTACAGATTCACTGAGGCCCCTCCAGATTCAAAGGGCTCCTACAGATTCACTGAGGCTCCTACAGATTCATTGAGTTGGCTACATATTCATTGGGGCACATACAGATTCACGGACTTTCTTACAGATTCACTGGGGCTCCTACAGAATCAATTAGGTTCCTACAGACTTACTGAGGCTTTTACAGATTCACTGGGGGTCCTACAGATTCACTAGGGATCCAATATAATCACTGAGGCTCTTACAGATTCACTGAGGCTCCTACATGTTCACTGGGGCTCCTACAGATTCACCCTGGCTCCTACAGATTCACTGAGACTCCTAGGGATTCGCTGAGGCTTCTCATGATTCACTGAGGTTCCCACAGATTCACTTAAGCTCCTACATTTTCAATGAGGCTCCTACAATGAGGTATGGGTTGGTGGTTGTAGAGCTGACTGAAACAGGTAGGAGGGCTACTGGAAGAAGGAAAGACACAAGGAGGAAGAGCTTAACTGTTTCAGGAAAGATGGAGTCTTCCGTAAAGCCATGTAGGCTTCGTATATCCAGTTAGTGATATATAGTCATCAACATTTGTGTCGAAAATCCTTTTACTGTACCTGTCACTCGTTCTA
>JAUUDW010045890.1:0-16763 GCA_032361385.1 Panulirus guttatus
ATTTTTTCCCATTCAAACTCACTCCCCAACTAACTTCTCCCTCAACCCTGCTGAACCTAATAACCTTGCTCTTATTCTCATTTACTCTCAACTTTCTCCCTTTTTTTTATACATATTCATCATTTCCCAGGTTAGCGAGGTAGCATCAATAACAGAGGACTGAGCCTTACAGGGAAAATCCTCACTTGGCCCCCCTTTCTCTATTCCTTCATCCACTTCCATTCCCAACACCATCCTGATATGGATGATGCTTTACCTTCTAAAAGCAGTGAACACTGGTTTTAAGTCATAACTCTTCTTAATTTACACGTTAAAATCCTTAACCAAGTAAATACGATTATAAGTATTTTGCCTATCTTACCTCTAACTGGCTCTCATCATTGTTTACAAGATGAAGTCTTTCTAAAACATCATTAGACCAACTGATAATCTCATCTGCCCTTTCTGAAATGGAACCAATTTCTTGGGCAACTTCTTCTGCTTCTAACTTTACAATCTATTTGAGAAGAAAAAAAATCACATTAAGAAGAGTATTATACTACATACATAAGATTTTTCTTCCATGATTAACTTAAGGACCAATACATAAATAAATCTTGATATCACAGTAAAGTTTATGGTTTCCAAAAACTTAAACAATTTCTGAACTAAATCTCTGGTGTGTGGCACTGTTAGCAGGGTGTAAGTATATATGATATGTCTAGCTGATCACTGTCATGTTTTGACCTTAAATATATTCCAACCTGTTTGTCAAGAAGGATGTTATTACTAATAATGATAAGTTTTACAAATATATTCGTATACAAGAAATCACAATAACATCAATCCCTGATGGCTGAGCATTACAATTATCATGTACACTATACTTTTT
Source organism: Panulirus guttatus (assembly GCA_032361385.1). Lineage (NCBI taxonomy): Eukaryota > Metazoa > Arthropoda > Malacostraca > Decapoda > Palinuridae > Panulirus > Panulirus guttatus. The sequence goes on from JAUUDW010045890.1 coordinate 872, forward strand.
ATACTGGCAGAACCCATCACTTTACATGTGGTGCTTATTATGTCAAATCATATTCTACTCTAATGTCAATCAAAAGGAATTCTGATAAAACTAAAAGCTTTGTGAATCAATCAAGCCCATTCTCAGCCAAGATTACAAAGACTGGGGAATGTGTTGATAAAAAATAAAAAAGCTGACTGTACGAGTGGGATACTGGATAAAAGTCTGCATAACCGAACACTATAAAGTGATGCCAAAATTTGAAGCACAAACATACACATACAAAACTGAAATACTACCATATAATCAAATTTCTTAATCAAAAAGCTAACAAAATACAGGAGATACAAATAATTACTATTATCACAAATACAACCAGAGTAATACTGATCCACAACAGCACCATGAAGGAAACAATCTTCTTTACACACAAAAAAAATGAAATACAATCTTCATAGACTTTAGTCTATTTTCTAAGACATCTCCATGGGGAATGACAAAAATGCTACACAGATACATAAGCAAAATATCATTACCTATGGAACAGTCTTTCACCTGACCCACTAGTACTTAAGGTTCCTGGCTTATGATGTGCTCTCACATGTGGATCAAAGTGTAATTTGCAATCTTATCTTTAAAGCATAATTTATAATTGAGATATAATAATTTCTTTTCATACATATTCGCCATTTCCCACATTAGCGAGGTAGCATCAAGAACAGAGGATTGAGCCTTAGAGGGAAAATCCTCACTTGGCCCCCTTCTCTGTTCCTTCCTTAGGAAAAGGAAAACTGGAGGGGAGGATTTCCAGCCCCCAGCTCCTAACCCTTTTAGTTGCCTTCCACGACATGCAGGAAATACATGGAAAGTATTCTTTCTCCCCTATCCCCAGGGATATAGTATAAACATAATATATTATATAATATAACATAATAATACAAAATATATATCTTCATGTGTGGAATGGTGTATGCGAAGGAGGCATGTAAGGACAGGGATAAGTGAAGACTCTTTTGCCATGGCCATCCCTTGATGGGAGTTCCTGGGGGGAGAATGAGCATCAGAGATATAGATAAATAGAATAGAAATCTATATTTTCTGTTTCATTTCAGGATTTTTGTTGGAGATCTTATTATTATGATAGTGTAATTTTTAGCTTCTGCCTAACATTTAAAGATGAGTTCAATCTGACAATGACTGACATTATTAAAATAACAGTCACTTCTTACCGTTGTCAGATCAACCAGGTCTCTGCCTAGCATGGGCTCTTGTCTTAGGATGCTAGGCTCTTTATTCTTTCATGGTGTTCCCTAGTTGAGAAGCTAACAAAACTAAATTCACCATGAAACCAAAAACAGAAGAAGAGGTGTGAAAAGGTACCAAGAGAGGTTCGGTGAACAATGGCAAATGGTGAGAGTAAACGAAACAAGGAGAGGGGGTAAGGAATGGGAGGTATTCAGGGAAGCAGTGGCAGTCTCAAAGCTATCATTGTCAGTAAAGAGGACAACATCATACTTAAATCATTATACTCTGGGGATGAAAGCACTGTCTTTACCTGCCACAAGTAAGTATTTTGTCTAATGTTCACAGGGTTCTGTCAAGAGAAAAATACCTGAAAAAATACTAATTATTCCTCTTACTTCAGTTTCACTCTTGAGGGATGACCAATGAGTACGTAGATCATTGACAGCAATACGGATAGTGTTGGCTCTGGGAACATCCACCATGTGTGTGGTGAGAGTGAGAGTGTCTCCACGTGATATAACAGTAGCTACGTCAGGTTCCAGCAGAGCCACCTCTTGTTCAATGGCCTTCAAGAAAAAAAACAGCATCATCCAACATGCTATATAAGAAATGAGTAATATTATGGGGATCAAAGGAAACAGAACAGTTCAACAAGCAAGCTTTCCACAGATCCACTAAAGCTGCATACAGCTTCTTACCTTTCATGAGATACTTTTCCATAGTCATTCTCACCACATATCCACACATCCCCCACCTTTCCTGAAACAGCCTTGCTCCTCACTTATTCTGCATGCAGTTAATTCCATCACTTTATCAATCAACATTCTTGCATGCATTCTTCCTGGTATACTTAAAAGACTTATTCCCCTAAAATTCAACGTATATCCTTAATACCTTTTCCTTTGAACAGAGGAACAATAAAAGCTTTCATTTTCTGCTTCCATGCTACATATTTCAACATTTCAGCCATAATTTCATCCACTCTGAGTGTCTTTCCAATATTCAACCTCATTATCACCCTTTTTACTTCACTTCATGCTGTAGGCCCCTGCATTTGTACCTTTTTCCATTCATGGTACATTCTAATGCATGTAACAACTGTTACTTCACCTTCTTCCACATTCATCAGTTCTTCAAAACACTCTTTCTATCTTCCTTTCACTTCCTCCTTCTGATTCTGCTACTCCCTTTCCTTATTTCTCACATTTCCATTTCCATTTCTTTCATCCACCTCTTTCCTTTTTCATCTTCTTCCAATACAATTTCTTCTTTTCCCTTACTTTTCACTCAACTTTCTTACAAGATCTTCAACTACTCTTTCTTTGCTTTCCTCTACAGGCTTTTAAACATTCTGCTTACACACCTAATATTTTTCCTTCCTCCTTTACTGAACTTCCATTGGTACATTCCACTTGAACAATTTACCATATGCCTTTTTCTTGATCTCTTCAATAGCATTTCTAATCTCATCCATCCACCATGCATTTCCCCTTTTATTCTTATATCTCTCATCCATCCACCATGCATTTCCCCTTTTATTCTTATATCTCGCAACCTTGAATCTGAGTACTAATTCTACAGCCTTTTAACAGTCTTTCTCTGAACATTTTAACTACCTCATTCATCCCTACATTTACTGCACTTTCATCTAAACTTTGTTACCCTTTTTTCATACTCCTCTTTGTATTCTTTCTGATTCATCTTCTTGCTTGCCAACGCTTTTACCTCTCTATTCTCCCTTATGCCATATCTTCAAGCCCAAGTAAACTGGGCCCACAGAATACATCTGGCTGCTGCTTCCTGTGGCCTCTGTATGAAGACCAGCCAAAACGGAATAACCATCAAGGCACCTCCTTCTTTCCTCGTAGAGTGAAGCTGTAGAATCCTCTTTCAATGTTTGTTTCCTTGTTCCTATATCCTATACAACTTTAAGATTGGGTCAAACATATTAGAAGCTCAAATTTATGTGTTCTTTTTCATTTTTAACCTATCACCTTACCTTTCAACAGAGAGTTATGACCAGGTCATGGTTTTAATTGTGCCATGTCAGCTATAAAAAAAAAATACTTTCCAAGATGGTGTATGTGGCTAGATATTCTTAGCCTTTACCCTGGGTAAACTAAGAGCACAAATACACATTTGTTACAGTACATTTTTTTTGCATTTAATGTTTGGGGTACAAGATTTTTCTTACACATGTGTACAAAAAGAGTCTTGTAAACTGCTTAATTCACTAGAAAACCTCTAAGCACACAGAAAGCATGCCACCTCAAATTATCTTACTCTCACCAACAAGCATTTAGAGTAGATTTTTCTATATCTCCTTCCAATGGGGGGAAACACTGCTTTGTCTATGTTCACATTAGAAACAGTGAAGATGACCTTTATCTGTCCTATAAAGGTCAGGTCAAAGGTCCATGATTTGAGGGTATTCTGGAGATAGCCTATAACCTGACCCTTACAGGTCAGGTCAGAGGCCAGTAGTGTTAAAGATGTAGTGAGGATGGCATCTGACCTGACACTTATATGCCAGGAAAGAGGCCAACAGTGTAGTGAAAATGGCCAATGCTCTAACTTCCTGGGGTCAGGTCAAAGTCTAGTGGTGTCGAGGGTGTAGTGAAAGTAAGACTGAGGTGAAGATGAGTGTGCAGTGAGGGTGTAACAAAGATTGTGAATGGCCTTACCTCAAGGGCACGTTGCAGATAAGGTGCAGTGAAGAAAAGGGTAATGTGAAGATGAGGGTGTAACAGGGATTTCTACTGACTTGACATGTTGGGTGTACTGAAGATGAAGGTGTTGGGAAAATAGCCTCTGATCATTCAAAGGCCAATAGTGCTGAGGGTGTGGTGATGATGGCATCTGAATTGACCCATAAGGTGAAGATGCAATTGAAACACTGCATTCACACACAAATAGTATTTCTAGTTACAACAAACATGTTACAACATACCTCTACCTTCTCCTTAGCCTCTTCATGTGATGGTACAGTTTGTACCTTTGTCTTCACTGTAGAGATTTTATCTGCCATTTCCGTAACTTCTTTCAGGAAAGCATCAATTTCATCACCAAGCTGTCAAAGGAGAAAAATACCTGACTGTCATCTGCCCTCAATAACAAAAATTTATTAAAGTGAGCCAATCAAAAGTCATTTCACATTAGAAACATGTACTGATGTCATGTCATGTCCACGAATGAACTACCCAAACACATTTAACTTTTCTTGAAAGTAAAGTTCATAGTAAAGATATGACAGACAGAAAAGAATTAGAGGGCGACAAGAATTAAAAACAAGTGAGATAGATTCTGTGGAATTTGTAAAGTGCTAAAGCTTCAAAGCATGAAAGAGACATCTAAAAACTTTCAGTTACTTACAAAGAATCAAATATTTTTGCTTCTTTTAAAAGATTTCTAAAAACTTTGTTATTCATACAAAATTTTATTTTTTGGCTTCCTCCAAAATATTCCCTAATCCCTCTAAATAAACATCATTGCCAACATTTTCTCCAATAATCTTATCTCTTCCATTGTTATAATTCATATCTGACTCTCAGATTCCTATAAGTCTGGCATTCCAAAGGTACATGTTATATAATAATATTGCAAATGTAGGTGTCACACTGGGGCAAGTCTCCTCTCCATTAAGTGACCATGGGTCAACATAGTAGACCAATCAAGAATGATATATCCCAAAATGGTGACTCCTGTTGAAGGAGAAAAGCCATACTTCAACATCTTTCTGAATCCTCCAAAGTTTGATATTCTTCTGGGCTTTCAAGTCCCCTCTAACTTTTTATCTACATCTAACTTAATCATCATTTCTCCCCATTATATCATAGTGAGGTATGGCTCTCACTCACTGATAGATATATATTGCTCTAACTTCAGAATCTGCTATTTCACTGCCACTTGTACCATTATGTCCAGGATAGCGGCAGATTTCTACATTCCTATGCTTTGAGTGGATTCTTACAATCCAGTCTTGGACTCTTTGAATTACGAGACGAATTGGAGCACTGCGATATACCTTAGGGGGTAATCAGGGAATCTGAAGAGACTGTAAATTTCGTTTTTTGGAATTGCTCAATTAATTTAAGAGCATCCTGAATAATGAATAATTCTAGAGCAAATATGGAAGAATCTTTTGCTAGTTTAACTACATGAAATTCTTCTTATGTAACAACAGCAACACCTAACATTCATTAAATTTTGAGCCAATAAGTATATTGTTTCCTTGACTCATATCATGCTGGAGGAATTTACTTTTTGTTATCACAGACACAAAATTTCTTTAGAATGTTTTCATCCACTTCTAGTAAAGTTTGATCTCAGGTTTATCTCAGGAACCTTCTGGGAAGGGAACCAAGCAAAACCTATTACTTAAGTTTATGTCCAAATCACACTCATTAATGGCCTTTTTTAAGTCTTACATTAAAAGGTTTCGTGACCTTTGGATGTTGACCAAATATCTCAGTCCTCTTAGGAGCAAACACATATTCTTATGTAAGGTTAGATGGTGTATGGTTAAGAATAAAGAGATACTTTCAGTTAAGTTCTTCACATCTTAATTCAGAAGATGATGCTTGGTAGAATTTGCATACAAGAACAAAATTGCCACAGCATTCATGCAAATCACACTGTGCAGGAGAGTGCAAGGCATGTGCATAATTAAGTGAATTGAAGCTATGTGGTATACAGGGAGCAACGTGCTGACAATAGACTGAACCAAGGCACATGAAGCAACCATGGGTAAACTACAAAAATTTCTGTGGGGTTTGGTTGTGGGTATGGTGTTGTGGTTTAGGTGCACTACACTTGGCAGCTAGAGAATGGACAAGAGCAAATGAGGCCTTTTCTCTGTCTGTTCCTGATGTTACCTCATTAATGTGGAAAGTGGCAAACAAGCGTGATAAGTAAAAAACAAGAAAAACTGTTTCTTTTATAGTAAAACTGCTTTAAGTAAATGAAAGATACACTTATTCAGAAAAGTTAAGTGCATGGAAATATGTGCAATTCTGATAACAGATGAGTGTATGTGTTCAATGAAAATGAGCAAATGCATCTGTGGTATGTTGCTAATCATAAAAGGTATAAATGTTCAAGTAAGGGTGTTACTGGACTCCAACTGTAGGAAGTTACACCACGTGTGAAAAGTCACCTTTAGTGAAGCTGTATCATTGGGAGTAGAGTCTGATCAAAATACTTTTCACTCCAAAGGAGACCAAATTTTCAAGCTACTGGAAGTAGCACAACCTTGAGCCACAGAAATATTTAGAAAGAGGTCCTGAATAACATCAAGGCACTTTCTTAAAAAGAGGTCCTAGGGTTAGAAAAACATAAATGTAGAGGTAATCAGACTGAAAACTGTCCACAATCTATAAACTGCAAGTGACATTCACAATAGGTCCTTAGAATAATCTCCCATACCTCTAGCACTGATTGTCCCGCCTTTTGTGTGTCTTCTGCTACTGAAGTGACAGAAGTTGTAGGAAACTGAACTTGTCCTTGAGAACTTTCCTTCACAAAACTTCTTGAAGCAAATGCTGTCTCTGATGTTGAACTTTGTAAATCTGTAACACCTGTCACTGCTCCTCCAGTGGGTGCTTGCCTCTGTAGGTAGCAATAACTTGTAAGTGAATGTCACACATAAAGCAAATCAGTTTATTATCACACATATATCTTGAAAATATGTCATTCATATATCAAGAGATTTATAACAAGGTGATTATAACAAGGTGACAGCATTCAAACAACTTAACATCAACATTAAAATATTCATGTGGTTTACTTTCTAATGCACATTATATCAAGTGTTTATTTGAGACAATGAATTTACCATCACCATATATTATCTATGTTAGCCTCATGCTTTTTGGTCCGGGTTTTACATACAGTACTGTTTGACATCTTACTTCTGGTTAGTTGCTTCATATCTCAAATATTTTGGATGCACTGAAATCTGTATATGTACAGAAAAAATATGTATTCTATCTATTCCATCAAGGAGATTGAAACAAAAATCTTCACATGCAATAATTCTGTCAATACATAATCAGCTGAAGCATTAATACATGTAATGTATAATAGCATAAAGCTTTGAATGTTTGAACCATGCTTTGCAAGTCAGAACAGTGTAATGGTATGTAAATGGAGTTCTTCTGTTAGTACATCCTAAGTCTCTTGCTTCAGGCAGATACCACCTTTTCAATACATGAGCCTTGAGGCAGTGTGACAATGCTGTAACCGTTACCAAATCCCAAGCAGAGCACTGAAGTTCTTCACAACACCGTGATACTTCACGAGTCTTACCTCAGCCATAGTCTTAATAGTTGCCTCTTCCAGGGTCAGATCATCATCAGTAGTATCCTCATAAGGATACTCTTCTCCCTCTGTTTCACTGAAGATGACCTCCCCTTCACTTGCATCAGTGAGAACACTGATAGTGCTGAACCGTGAGGGGTGATAGTCTGTCCCAGGAGCTGTGCTACACCTGGTTTCCCTCATAGGAATGGGCCTATGTGTGATTTCAGAGTTAATTTCTTTATCAGACTGTGTCTGATGATTACTAGTGGAGGACCAAGAATCGGATGGAGCATCTAATAACTCTGCTGAGGAGTGTAACACTTCCATGGAAGTTGAAACATCATCTGATCCCAAAGATTCCACCATTTCTCCAGAGGCATCATAATAAGGACTGGAACTATTAGAGTTTGAAGCAGCAGAGGAGCTCGAACTCTCCTTTCCTGTTCCTTCTTTATGTTCTCTACGCTTTGACGATGAGTGGTCATATACAACAAAACCTGTGTCTTTTAATTCATACTGAGTGAAAGAAGTTACTTCGCTACCTAATTGAGAACTGTCTCTTCTATCTCCCCTTAGCTCAGAGCTTTCACCAACTGACTTGTCTCCATCTTTTTCGCTGCTGAGTGACACATCTTTCATCTTTATTTTGCTACCTATCTTAGCAGTTTCTGTGATGGATGAATCATGACTCTTTGCAGTATTATACTCTTCAGACACCAGCAAGGATTCATTGATTTTACAAGATGTACTACCTGTTTTAGTCATCTCAGGCATCATTTTATCCCCCTCTGTATTAAGCTGCACTACTTCTTTATTCTTTACTAAGAAAGAAGGAGAAATAGCATCTATACTGATTCTATCAGCCTTGTCTTTTACACACACGTCAGGTAATAAATTCACATATATCTTTTCCACAGGTTTTGGAAATTGTTCTGATTCTTCATCAGATGCAGCAGAACTCTCATCTCTAGAGTCCCCATGATGAATATCAGGAATAGATATTGTAACCTCTTGCTCTTCAATTATTTCTGTAGCCTGGATGACTTGAGCAATATCAACACTTATTCTTCTCTCCATTTCTGGGCCATCTTCATAGTTAGATTTTATTACTTTCACTTCAGTCCATCCTTCCTCACCTTTCAAATATACCTCCTGAACTGACTCACCTGATCCTGTACTTCCCTTAACTACATCGTTTTTAATGATATTCTCTGAAGTGTTATATAGTTCTTTATTTACAGATTTAAAGTCTTCATATTGTGAAGCTCCTAGTACCATGGTAGATGTTTTGGCTTCCAAGTCAATGGTTTTATTGGTATCCTGTGTGGCTGTGGCATCAAGCTGCAAAGCGCTATCCTCATTTAAACATTCTTGTGTCAGAACAATGTGAGAAGCTTCTCCAACACTCCTACCAACATTAACATTACTTTCAAACTGGTTATCAACTTTGGCTGTCATTACATTATGTTCACAAAGTAATTTCTCCCTAGAATCAACCCCAGGATCTAGAGGTGCCAAACTAAGGTCCTCCCTGAATTCTTCCTCTGCTCCAGAAACTACTGAAACATCTTCAGAAGGTTCCTTACCTTGTGACTTACCTTCAGGAATAGCAGTCTTTGTTATCAGTTCCTCAGATACTGACCGCACTAGAGATTCTTGGACGTCTACACTTTTCAGAGTCTTAACACCAATCTGACTGTCATCTCTAACTGATACAGTTTCAGGCGTTTTCTTTGACAGACTACCAATTGGTACATGAATAACTGTTTCAGCTTCTGACAATGTAGATACTGAGCTATCGATACTGACATGCCTCTCTAGCTTTATTTCTAAAGAAACATTTGCTATGTCTGAATCAAGCTGTTCCTCAATTGTATCTGGTCCATCCATTTTGTTATTTTCTTCATCAACCTCAATGTCATTTTCTGCTAAGCTATCCTTTTCCCCACTTTCCACTTCTTCATAACTATTGTGAGTGGACAACTGTTCTTCTAAATCAGCTTCTGGTTCATGTTCAACCATCTCAAAGCTGCTACCAGATGAACTACTACTGGATGAAGACATTGTCCTTGTGACCTCATTAACCTTAAGAGATTCTACAGCTAAATCTCCTTCTGTCTTAATTTGGCTTATATCCTGCTTATTTTCTGCTTGAACCATCACGTCTTCCATCTCAAAACGCTTCTCCATATTTTCATCTTCAGCTTTTTCAACAAATGGGACTGATTCACACGGAGTACACTCATTCTGTATTCGATTGTTATCCATCCTAATACTAATTTCTTGCGAAAACTTTCCCCCCTTGTCACTGCATGTGGCATATTCTTCCCTTTCAACAACCCTGAACTCTTCACATTCACCACTTAATATTTCTGACATTTTTGCTACTTCATAAGTTTCTTCTCCTACTTCTACAGAAACAAGGTTAATGGCTGTAGATGGATTTACAGGGCTCTCCACAGCTGTTTCATAAACTTCCATTTCCTCTTGAACACTGGTGCTGTACTGAGGTATGTGAAGAACTTCAGTCAATGTGTCTATTGATTTTACGGGCTTCTGACTCTTTATCAAATTATTTTCTTTTTCAGGCTGGGCATACTCTGCGGCAAGCTGTTCTATCTTCTCTGTTTTAGAATTAGGTGCTTCATAAGTTTGACCTAAATACATTACCTGGTTAAATGGTTCTTTATGACCTTGAGTCAAACTTGTGGAAACCATCTTAGTCATGGTCTCTACATCCTCCTCTTCAGGATATTGTCTTGTTACTACTACTTCTACAACCGTCTTTCCAATTTCTTCTACTGGTGACTCACAGGTGGTTTTTCTCTCAACAGGTGTCTTGATCAATACATCAGATTCTTCTTTATATTCTCTGATAACCACTGACTCAGGAACTACCGAATCAAGCTCTTCTTTAAGAAATTGATGTGAATCAACTTTATCAAGCAGTGTTTTTTCAGTCTTGTCCTCTACTGAGTCAGGATGTTCTTTTTCTAACAATGGATCTATTGGCACTATCTCAATACAAGGTTTCCATAGCTCTTCTGAAGACATTTTCTGTTCACTTACAAGAGTTTTAGTATTAGTCTTTGAACATGTAAGCAGTTTCTCCCTGTGCTCATCATCAACTTCCTCCTCCTCCTCTTTGATTTCATGTCGTTCTACAATGAGTTCTTGTGGAGCCATTTCGCTTGATTTCCCATAGCTGTCCTCTTGAATGACCTTCTTTCCACTAACTTTCCCACTATACCCTTCTAGAGCCTGAATAACAGCATGTTCATAAATGGTAGCAGCAGATATCCTTACTTTTGAAGGTTCCTGTAGGTAATCACTTTCATCTGAAGAGGGTGAATCTATTTCAGCTACTTCAGCTAAAGCATCAACATCAAAAATCTCCATTTCTACCTCATTAGCAAAAATTTCATCTTTATCAGTTTCGATGCTACTGGAACTGACAAAGCTAAAACGTACAGTATCCTGTTCTTGAACTTTCAGAGATTCTACCTGTAGAGGTTTACCCTCTCCAACTGGTTGTTGCAAACTGAAGTCTGCAACAACTGGGACATCATCCCAGTCTCCAGATATGGCACCGCGAGTTTCAGATCCAAAATCAATTGACCCTTCCGAGGAGGACCCTCTATTGCTTCTAGACATACTTGAGCTACCTGATTCCCAAGTTTCTTCATTAACTACTCTAGCAGTCAAGCTTTTTCTATGTACTGCCTTTTCCAAATTGTCTCTCACTGCATCTACATTACATATTCCTGGTTCTTGCCTTGACTCAAAGGTCTGAGCAATATCTAATGTTAATTGTTTCACTTTATCTGTTTGTTGATGCAAAGGTTCTTCTGCTTTTATGGTTATATCATTAAGAATATCATTTTCAGGTTCTCCATAAAACTTTGCAAATCTTTTCCTTTTCTTCATTCTGATGTCATTATCAGATGAATAACTACTAAGTTCTGCTGCACTGCCCATCTCCCTTACACTCATATCTTCAGCTTCTAGCTTACAAACATCCTCAAAGCTTTCACTGTTACTAGCTTTTGTTTTTGACAAGTCAGGGCCTATCTTAGTGCTAGATAAGTCATCATCCTCATTTTGGGAAACATTGCTTAATTTGTCTTCAAAATCCTCAGATTTGACCTGTAAACACGTACAATACAGATAATTCAAACTGCCAAAATTTTCAATACTGCAGCTGAATTTGAATATACATATTTCATAGAACATATATATATATACATAATGAAAAAGTAAAGAAAACCTGGGCTATAGAGGAAAAAAAGTAAAAGAAAAGAAAAAATGAAAAGTAAAATAAGATTTGCAGAGAAAGGCTACTTTCTGTACTCTAAAAGAAGAGGCTTAAAGGATGAATACTAGGCAGTCCTGTCTGGTAAAATCATCTGGATCTTGACAATGGAAATCCCAACTATTCTAACATTTAAAGGTATCCAGCATTCCCAACTGTCTTTTATGGGCAAAAACAATCAAAGCCCACAAAAAGAAGTGAAAAAACTATCATCTTCACTAAATGAGGTCACTTGACATGCTTTTTTCCATGGAAGCTAGGTCCACCTCTATCACACAGGGAAGTATGGGTGCCAAGTGCATACCTCCAAGTTTATCCTACCAAAATGCGGTAATTTACTATACCACACAACCTGATCTGCACTCTACTGTGTTTGAAGGATATATGTTAGTCAAATAAAGAATGCTGTATATGGAAGGAAGCAGTCTCCTACTGTTAGAATGCATAAAATGATTCCTCAATCTTAAATGCATGACACCACTTGCATTTCAAGTTAATCAAACTTGTACTAGACTTTGTCTAACCCTCGTATAATCAAACACAACAGTTATCTACATGGCAAAATTCTATTCATCAAGCAGTAAACACACAATTTTAACTTTAAGAGCTGAGAAAAGCTAATAACCATATAATAATTGAGAAGACTCAAAGCCCACATTTTGTAAAATCAGCATGAAAGGTTGCCTTAACTGCACAGTATGTGGTGCTGGAAATTTAAATTTATCAAACTAATTAGCAATCAACATAAGTTGACCATGACAACTGCTTTTATAAGTTTGAACACTAAATTATGTTCATTTCATATCTAAAGGGTAAAAAGTAACCAAGTCTTATAAAAGTACACTCCATTCAAGTGTGTACATACTATACAACTGCAACACATGATTTGTATACAAAAATACATCATCAAGATTATTAGCAATTGAAAGTTGAATAATTTCACACCGTGAAAATAATGCATGTATCAAGTGGACACAATACACCACAATTTGGAAAATATGACAATACCAAGGTCCATCATATGATTATATTAGGGTATTTGTCAAAATCCTAAGTGCAGAAATGACATTAAATGCATAAAATTTAATAATATGTCCCCTAATATCCTTCAGGCAGTCAGAGTCTTCAAACTTCTTGGTGTCAAAAAAAACGACACTTTAACCAGAAGAGTCATATCATCATCATCGTCATCAAATCCCTCTCATACCATCTGCAACTTCTTCAATGACTGAAATCACTAAGCATCCACCAAATTTAGCTCTTCATTCTACCAAAGCTCATCTAGGCCTCCCTAGCCTGGTCCTCCTCACTGACAGTTATACAACAGGGCCAGCTAGACAGAGTGCAGAAAAGGGCATGTAGAATCATCCTGGGCACTGTCCACCTCCTCTGACCAACACCTTCAGCTCATAAGACAGTTTGGCAATAAACTGCTTACACATCCCTATCACAGAGACTCCCTTCGCCCTGATGCCCCTGCACCATGGACCAACAGTCATCACCACAATCGACTTCTTCCAATCAGAACTTATAAAGACAAATAAAAGAACAATCCAAAACCTACCACTGTGAACTTCATAAACAATCCATGAACAATTGCATAGCTATGCAAATGAAAAGTTCAGTTTCCTATTAGTTAAGCTATGTGGTATGTCAACTAATGTACTGCTGTAACTATTCATCAATTAATGTTCAATCAAGCTCATAATGTATAAAACATACCACTGACTCTGTAAACATCCCTGTATATATGCCACCCTGGCTCTCTAAATGTATCTCACCAATAGGCTTAACTAAAGTGTGGAAATATCCAGCAAACCATAATCTTAACCTTTTGTATGATTAGTTACATAGGAATTACAATGGCTTCCCAGTTCCGTTTATACCTCAACTGTGTATTTTCAGCCGAATGGCTGCCTCCATCTAATAAACCATTATCAATTCATCTCAATTTTTTTTCATTTATCTGACACTATTCAAGAAATACAAAAATTATGTAAATAATGTGGTATAACATAATTCTGAAGACATTCAGCCTTTACTTCACACTGCATTATCAAAATATTATACAATATCATTTATAAGTATCCATGTCTTAAACCTTGCAAAACACTAAAAATAGTTCATGGTGACCTAGTCCTGGGTTGTGACCTGTCGAAAGATTAAATTGAAAAGCTCATTTTATCAGTATTCAGAGATGCCTGATTTCATAAGCAAGTATCAATAACACTGAGAAAAAACTGGACTTTCATTTAACATTCTAATATGATGAGTGTTGTACAGCTGACAATGTTGGTATTCTAGCCATACTTGTACAGTGTGAACTTTTCCAAACCTCATCTGAATTGAAAGGCATGGTTTAATAGGCATGCACAGATGCCTCACCTAAGTAAAAGGCAACTAGCATTAACACTGGAGCATCAGTCAACCATATAACAAAAAGGGGAAGGTAAGATTTTAACATACGTGCTCAGCACGCCCTAAGAAAATCAGATAGTCTTTGGGACACTCATGATAGTGACCATTATTTGGCAGATGTTGAACTGTTAGCAGAGGGATTCTTTTGCATTTTGGCTATCTACTGGTGGTAGCAAAAAATGACAAATATGGAAGTGTCAACAAATGTCAAAAAACAAGCAGTAACAGATGCACATGCAGCATGCCACACTCCATCCTTCAAGTATAAAAAGGTTCCCTTAACTGACCAGAAAAAACTGTAAAAGCTGGACTTTTCAATGATTAGCTAACATTTTCACAATGAGCTTTGTGACCATGGTGGGATGGGATAAAGACTAGAGGGCAATTCCCTTTATTTCTGAGGGCCAAGTTTGACTGTACAACTTTGTGTGTGTGTCTAAAGACTTCCCAAGACTAAGAATGGCTTTGACTCTTGTCAATGATGGCCTGTTTTTGCATGTGCCATCAGTGGCACAGGTCAGGTATGTGTTATCAGGGTGCTATTATTAGCAATGAGCAATCCATGCATGACTGTACGTGTATTGGGTTGTTTTATGTGGATGTGTTTGTTATATAAGATGTTACATCCTGTGCTTATCTGACTAGTCCATGACAGACAGCTACTAGGAGTACATAATACTATGTTGAACGAATTAGACTTTCTGTGCTAGGATCTAGCTGTCTTTATCCAGACAGGACTACCAAGCATACATCCTCTAACCTTTCATAAGTGAACAAATAATTATAATAAACTACTTACAAAGGTGACCAAGATAAAACTCACTCAGAAAAACATGGTAAAGTAGGACAGCTTATTCATATTCATTACTACCTCCAGAGATACATGATATCATTAAAAGTAATTTATCTGATCTGATATATAAATCATCATAAATAACTTGGTAATTCATCTGATTTCTTACATAGTATAACGATACAACACTCAGTATTTCATGCATATCATTTGAATCAATATATGAAAAAGTGGCTTCAGAATACAATTATAAACCTTTAGAAATACTACAGCTTTTTGAAAAATTTACTGATTCCTCTCAATGCACAAGAGGCTGTTAAATTGCTTTTACAAGTCTGAGTGAAACATATTATCGCAGCATTTTACAAGAATATATCAACGCTGAACTAAAGGGCTGAACTGAAAGACTGACAATAATGACACAAAAAAAATTTATACAATTAGAATTTTGTGTGCTCTATATTCATCATATACAACAGAAAGTGCAATAGTGGCATCATTAACATGAATAATATACATAAAGAACCAGTATAAAGTCCACATTCCTTTTATCTATCTACACCATCTTTTCATAATCCACTGCCCCACATATATATATACATATATATATATATATATTCATACATGTTTGCCATTCCCTGCTTGAGCAAGGTAGCGTCAAGAACAGATGACAGAGCCTTATAGGGAAAATTCCCCCACCTGGCTCTTTGCTCTGTGCCTTCTTTTGGAAAGTAATGCTGGAAAGGAAGATTTCAAGCCATCCACACCCGCCCCTCTTAGTCACCTTTTACGACACGCAGGGAATAGTGGTTTGATCGAGTAAGTAATGTAAGGGTAAGATATAT